>CM059192.1:103423631-103635270 GCA_030323885.1 Branchipolynoe longqiensis | reverse complement strand
GTAATATATATATATATATATATATATATATATATAGTATAGTTATACGAGTCTTACCTTGGTACAGATGATGGATAACTGTTGTTTTACCGAGGTATAAGCCTCGGATAGATGTGGGCTAGGGAGAGGTAAGCACGTCCGGTACCAGCAATCTTAACCTACTTATTGAGGATAAAAATGACTTTCAAACAATGGATACTATTACTTTACCGAAAAGGTACACCAACGGAATAGATGTGGCAGGGTGTGGCGGGAGGGCCCTAGCCCACATCTATCCGAGGCTTATACCTCGGTAAAACAACAGTTATCCATCATCTGTACCAAGGTAAGACTCGTATAACTATACTATTTTACCTCGGTAAACAGCCTCAGGCTAGCCTCAGGCTAGGGAGACCTTTACATAATTCATTTTTATCCTTAATATCATTCTTTCTTATTATTATAACATTCTAAATTTTTGTTCTCACCTATTCTTGTTAGTTGGCGAGAAGACGCTTTGCAACGCCGGTAGGCTTTTCTAGTCGTTTATTATAATGTTTTGCAAACGACTTAGCCGTCTTCCAGCCTGCATGCGCTAGTATTCTTTTCACAGAAATACCAAGCACCCGTGCCTTGGAGACCATGGCTCCTCTAGTTGAGTGGGAAGAGTATTTACTCGTATCCACTCCAGCCAATTTCAACACCGTAATTGTCCATCTGGCAAGTGTGTCTCGTGAAATCGCCTTATGTGGCTTTATAAAGCTCACTAATAGTTGTTGTGATGCACGTAAATCCTTTGTCTTGTATATATAAGCCCGTATGGCCGACACAACACATAATTTCCGATCATTCGGAAAACAGTCTAAGTGAACCGTTGATAAAGGGTCACCTAACGTGTTCGATTTAAGCAATTTTTCTAAATCAAACGTAGCTTGTTGCTTGTCTATTTCTAATCCAGTTAAGGATAAAGCAACAATCGTCTGTCCTCTGTGTCCGGTTACTAACAATAACAGGACCGCGACCTTAAAACCTAACTGTTTTATATCTAACCACGAGTTGTGAGGCCAAGCCTGAAACAACTTAAATACTATAGAAACATCCCAAAACCGACTATACTTTGGTTTTGGAGGATTCCTTTGATAAATTGAACGAAGTAAATAACAAATAACATAATGTTTTCCAACTGTTTCGCCATCAATTCTAGGTAATATAATTGATAACGCACACCTCGCCGCATTAATCGATCCAAAGGAAAGTCCTTCATCCTCTAGAGAACGAAGAAACCGAGCTACTTGTGAAATCTTTGGATTTGTTGGCTTAACTTTCATTAACAAACAATGTACACCCCATTTCTTTAAATAGGTTGTATACATTTTGACAGTTCCTGGCCTCCAGGCATCCGATACTATCCTATCCTCAGTAATTCTGTCCAATCCAAATTGCTGTAGCTGCTTCCTTAGAAAAGGAATGCCAATAGGGGCGTCGTTGACACGTCGCCGTGAACCACTAGCGGTCCGTGGTGCGTCAGATTCCCGAGTTTTCTTGGGAATCGTATACGATCTTTTGCCAGTTGTGAAACTGCTGGCAGCCAAGGTTGCGTGTCCCAATCGGGCACCACCAGTATCGCATGTGTCCCTTCCAAGCCGATTTTTCTCACTACTCGGCTGATAATGCTAAATGGTGGGAAAATATAAAAATAATTATTTTCCCAAGTAATAGCAAACGCATCTACTTTCCAAGCATCCGGTTCAGGATGCCAAGAAACATAACAGGGTAACTTGTTATTATTTCGTGATGCAAATAAGTCAACTTCAGGTGTACCCCATTTTTCACAAACGAAGTTAAACAAATGTGTAGAGAGAGACCACTCTAAATGGTCATGGAAATTTCTACTTTTATAATCTGCAAGTGTATTTTGTGACCCTGGAATATGCGCTACAGTCAGCCAGACTTGTTGAGCCTGTGCCCAGTTCCAAATCAGTTTAGATAACTGATTGCAAGACTTTGATTTGGTTCCACCCATGTTACGAATATATGCCATGGCAGTAGTATTATCAGTTAGTATTCTAACCTGTGATTTATTTATCTTTACTAAACTACGTAAGCCCAGATAAATAGCACGCAATTCTAGTGCATTAATATAGTCTGATTTTTCATCATCAAGCCATCTACCTCCTGTTGTGACCCCATCTCGATGAGCTCCCCAACCTTCTAACGAAGCATCAGTAGTAATTACTGTATTAGGTTCCGCCATGCGGATTGGATTTGGTGAACTTGCTATATGTTGCATCCACCATCCAATATCCTGTAACCCTTCTTGCGAAATAAACATCTTTCGCTCAAAATTGCCTTTAGTTCGTGTTAACGCTAAATTTTTATCTATTTCTAGCGACTTAATATGGGCCTTCCCATATAACACAGCAGGTGCATATGAGGTCATTATGCCAATAAGAACAGCAACCTGTCTAATTTTTGGCTTTGATAACTTAATAAGCTGAGTCGCTGTAGTCATAAACTTAATTAGTTTTTGTTCTGTTATCGACACTGTAAGGGACTGTGTATCCAGAATAAACCCTAAACATTTGAGTTGTTTTGTTGGTTTAAACACTGACTTTTGTTGATGTACATAAAACCCCAATTTAGTGAGTAATGCACATAAATCCAAAACTGCATTCACACAACCAATTTGTGTTGAAGCTATAATAAAAGAATCATCTATGTATGGAAACATTATGTGACCTTTCCTCGCCATTACCGAGAAAACAGGTTTAAGCAATTTAGTAAATAAACGTGGCGCACAAGCTAAGCCATTCGGCATGCAGGTAAACTCATAGAGTTGGTTATCCCAAATAAATCGAAGAAATTTTCGGTATTGTTCCATTATGGGAAGCGTATAATATGCATCCTGTAAATCAACACTAGCCATCCACGCATCTGGTGTAATCAGATCTCGTGCCGTATCTAGAGAGAACATTTTAAAATGTCGATATTCCACCCTTTTATTAAGGATTGTTAAATCCAGGAT
The DNA here is from genome assembly GCA_030323885.1 of Branchipolynoe longqiensis. Lineage (NCBI taxonomy): Eukaryota > Metazoa > Annelida > Polychaeta > Phyllodocida > Polynoidae > Branchipolynoe > Branchipolynoe longqiensis. Next base: position 103,632,266 of record CM059192.1, on the reverse strand, counting down.
CATTCGAACATCACCATTAGGCTTCGGTCTCGAGAAAATGTTTGAAATAAACTGTCCTGAACAGTGTGTCACTTTTTGTATAATTCCTTTCTCAAAGAATTTATGTACCTGTTTAGTTAGTGCGTCTCGTTCAACTGGTTGAATGTTATATGGAAAAGGTATTATACTTTGTACAGGAATTTGTGTAAAGGGAATTTGAACACCCCTAACTATTTCTATAATTTCTTGGTCACTAGTAATTTTGTGCCACTCAGAAATATGATTCCTAATATTACCAGCCACAAAGTTGCTTACAGTTTGTGTGTTTTTAGAGGCTGCAGGGACTTGTAAAGTTTGTGTTTGGACCTCTACTTGGACCCGCCCCTGGGGAAAGGTCTCGACGAGTTGAACCCTCGACCTATTGGCCGTGCGGTGTTGTCGGTCCAGCCTGGGCGAGCGCCCCGGCCCCGAAACCCTTGACCGAAGTTTGAACTCGGTCTGGTTCCTCTGGTGAACCGTCGTGGACGAAAATCCCCTCGTGACTTTTTGAAACGAGGAACTTCCTGTTTCTTCTTGCCATCCATGTTTTTGCCACTCTTGGCTGCAGTCTCTACCTCTTTATAGAGGTATTGTAGTTGACCGCCAAACATCTTGGTATTATCTAAAGGTTTCCCTTTAATCGGCTCTGGAGCAAGATAGAGCGTAAACTCCTTCCCCTCATTATCGGTAACCTTCTTAGAGCGAGCCACTTCTTTGCCAGCATCTGTGCAAACTGACTTGAAGACATTTTCATATCTTCGAAACGACAGGTAATTACCTGCCGCCGCTAACACTGCAATGCCTTTGTCCATTGTCTTAGCCAAAGACGAGAACTTATTTTCACTCTGCATCCTATTAGCCACAGGAACAATAGCTGTTAGGGTAGCCAACACTGCCTTATGCACTGTGTGCAACACATCCTCAAACTTCTTACGGTCATCCGTCATATTGACATCCCGATCCATTTCTTTAATGATGGAGTTGGGAACACCCTTTATGCCTGTTAACTCATCTCCTAACTTGGAGATAACCTCCGCCGGTTTGAACGTGCGAAAATGACCATTCACGGTCTCGCGCATAAGCGTAGTGGTTTTAACCCGCTTAGCCTTTGGCTTCTCCACCTTCTTAGCCACTTTAGTGCCAATGTCCGCATAGACCCCTTCATATACGGTGTCTGAGTCTGATTCCGTAGAAGTAGACTCAGTGGACGACTCAGAAGAAGAATATTTCCTCTTCCTCTTCTTCTTTTTGGACTTAGTCTTCCGCTTTTTGCGCAAACCAGACTCTCACCTGTTTCTTCTTCTTCCTCCGTTTAGGAGAAGGAGGAGGAGGAGCCTTAAGCTCCACCGCCGAGTCTGTGTCCAAGAAATCCTCAAATGAATCCTCTTGGACACTCGGCCTACGCCGCTTCCGAGACACAGGCGATTTGGCAGTCAAGATGTGGCTTTCCAATCTTGCAAAGCGAGCCTCCCAATCTGGAGGCGCAGGCACATCAGGCACTGCGTCCTCGTCCGGGTCGGAGAGGATATGCGCCCGGGGCTGTGTCGACGGCCCTGCCGACAACACGGGTGAGGAGTCGTACTCCTCGTCCACTCCACTCGGAACACGCCCCTCGGCTGCTGCTGCACCGCGCTTACTCCGCTTCGTGGCCATCGGGAACTGAAACAAACATTTTTGATCAGTCCCGGTATATATATATGTCACAATATGGTTGTTTCAAACTCATTTGGACATCTATTGGTGTTAAAGAACGTGTTTATACCGTTATAACACAGGCGTAATAAGCTAAATTTGTGCGTGGGTTGTGGGTCAAGCCCAAACCTTACGCGGGGTCGGGACCAGTGTATCGGCCCGCCCATCCCTCTGTTCCGCACACTTCTCCCACCTGTGACTACTACGTCAACAAGTTGGAGAAAATGCTACGAAACTCGGAGAAACGCCTGAAAAAGTTTTGTCTAGGGGAGTCTATAAAAGAAACCCAGGAGCATCTCCAACATTACTCTCTATTAGAGTACGAGAGAATTTCCACATGAGATAGGGCGAAACCCACATCTCTACCCATAGTCACACGGTGACCCGGGTGTTGACATAACCGCTAATGACCGGTTTGGTTCCTTCGAGAAACCCACTCGAGTGTTCTATCCTTGGTTGTTTATAACCAAATAACTCGTCCAAATTGGACCAACGAAAGTCTAAACTTTCCATATTGATGCTCTAATGCATCATAATTAAGCTAACCACAGTTTTTATTATACTTACTGCGTATTTGCTTGTATGTAGACTAATTTTGCCGGAGCAACCCAACGACACGTTATCCAGTCGTGAGTTGTATATGCTAATTGCTGGTACCGGACGTGCTTACCTCTCCCTAGCCTGAGGCTAGCCTGAGGCTGTTTACCGAGGTAAAATATATATATATATAAATAATTGTAATCTTGGAGAATAATATTCTTTAACAAAAATTGAAATAAAATTAAGAACGTAAAAGACATGGGCTCTTTTTAACCAAATTAAGTGTACCTCTGCCGTTTCCGGGGGGACGCCCCCGTTGGCGGCCTGGTCGGCGATGGCGCCGGTCGGATCATTGTCGATGGTGACGCAGAGCACCTGGAGGCAGGCCTCGACGAGCTGCTCGCGACTGTCGGCGAACATGAGGTGGTTGTAGGGCACGCCGTAGCCGACCGGGTCGTAGGCGCACACCGTGTTCAGCAGCGACGTGAACAGCGGCAGCGCGTGCCGGTTCTCCGTCGACGTGAAGTAGGCGATCCATTGGTTCGGATGCATGTGCGCATCAGCTGCAACCAAACGGGCCAACATGTTGGTTTTTAAAATGGATACACAAGTTCTTCAGTTATTAAGCCTCCCCAAAACCTATATACACATACAGTGGTAGTACTGGTACCTGCCTTCAGCAACCCCTCTGATCGGCGAACCCCTGCTAGATACAGACAATTGTTCAATGTACAAACTACCCCTGTTTCAGTTGATTGCCCCTCCGGATGTCAGAACACGTCACAAAAATATTGAACACAAATACTACTGTGTACCTAACACATGTCGTACAAGTGACCACACACTTGGTCACAGTCAATATAACCTGTTATCAATAGGATTTGACTTTTCATGGTTTCTCAAGAAATATCCCCAAATTCCAGGGTTTTTTCAATACAGTGCGAATCCTGGTCCTTTAATTTTGAGCACGCCCTACCTATAGAATAAAGGACTATCTTTGTGGATTTTTTTTGTCTTTTTGGGGGGGGGGGGGACTTAATAGGAAATGAAACAATGAAACTTAGTGTAAAATATTCTGATAATGATGCATTGGTGGGGGAATGCAGATGTTCTATTTGTGAAACATGTATACATGGCCTGGGCCTATATGCAGGAGTCGGTGGTAGCGGGTTTTGGTGTTACAGCCTACTACCGGGTAGCTATCGCCGACGTCGGGAACTGTGTCAAGTGCTAAGCAGGAGCGCATAACACTTTGATTATAGCTACACGTGAAGTTATTTATAGATTTGGGAAATCCCTCTGCATCTGTACCCGTCTCTGTCTGTGTCTCTGTGTGTGTGACTCTGTGTCTCTGTGTGTGTCTCTATGTGTGTGTATGTGTCTCTGTGTCTCTGACAAAGAGACACACACACACACACAGAGACACACACAGAGACACACACACACAGACACACACAGAGACACGGCTCCAGATTTGGGCCTAATAAACTGTGTGCCGAAACCGGAGCACACACACGGCTCGCCCTGCGTCACCCATCCTCCCCCTCCTCCCCTCCCCCTCCTCTCCCTCCCCCTCCTCTCCCTGCCCCCTCCTTTCCCGCCTAATAAACTCGCTATACCTCCTATCTATCAGAGGTAAGGTACCACCGGTTAAGCCTTTGGTGTTAGGCCTATCACCGACTCGCGCATCCAACTTTTCGCCGCTACCCGGGAAATTCCCGGCTACCACCGTTTCGGCTCGCTACCACCGAATACCACCGACTCCTGCATATAGGCCCAGGTGCATAGATGTGTTTATGTAGTTGCTAGTGGTACTTGATTGATTGGTAAATAGACATTGTGGTGCTAGTAAGATAGTGTGTAAGGGGCACTCAGAGCCCTACCCACTACCCCCTCCCCCCTCTGCTAGTCAGGATCACCACACACATGCTCAAGGCAGGTGGTGGCCAGGGGAGCCACACAGCTTGGTGGTGGTGGGCAGATCACTGTAACCATGGGGACCGGAAATGCTTGTTTCTCATTGGTGGAGCTAGAAATGCTTGTTTCTCATTGGGAGAATGGGGTGGGGTGATACACTATACTGGATCCATGTACCATATAAATAATAAACCTGAGGGTGTGACTGTCTCTCTTCTTTCACTCTTTATACTCTAACTTTCTCTTTGCCTGTATTGATTTCACCATAGCCTGCCTACACAACCACAGATACGAGCCGTGGACATTACATTAGGAAGGAAGCATTAGTCATAAACCATTAGAACTATATGTTATTTTCATTGAAAAGAATATATATTAAAATCATCCCCAATATGCGCATGTCGATAATATTAAGTTGTTTAAAAAAATTACATTTCAAGGTTTACATCTGCAACGTAACGATATTGACATATTCAACCCCCTCTCAACCTTCCATTTATGCCACCGTTTTTAGTAGTATGGTATTATTCTATATTTACATCCAGCATTGATATAATTTCTGGTACACGCATTTGTTTATAAACGAAAATGCAAACAAACAAAGCAATTTACAAGCCAACCGCAAAGCCACCAGAATAATTATGGCAATGTTCAAATTTTAAAGCACATCATATAATTTTAGATGTCTCTCACACCTTAACAATAGCATAACCGGATTATATTGCAATCCATTTTATAAGTGTTGGGTGTTACATCGTTATTTGTATTGTAGTAGTCCGCACTGACCTCTCATGCATGCAGCCATATCGAAAGGTGGGTGTGGATAAGGTGATTACACCAGGGAACCTATATAGTGTAATGGTTAGCACTCTAGCCCCACAATGCCAAAAGGTTTGGGTTAGAAACAGGCTCAATATTTCCCATTTTCACCCCCCACCCCCCAGATAGTGTGTTGTGTTCCATAACGTTAACATCATGGCACTGTGGGCGAACAGATTGCTGAGCAGTGGTCTACCACTGGCGCTGGTAAGAAGGGATGAAATGTCAACTCTCCCATTCATTGCAGTGATAATTCAGCCTGAACACATAGCAAGCTTAATAATTAGCTATAAAATAAACAGCATTATTTGAATGAGCGTATTATTATCGGCCATTGTTTAAAATGTGAATAGGATAGGACGAGGTAATAGGGTCATCCGTATATTTATACCGCATAATTCGTTACACATTATACATATATGATAATTACGCGCGACATACTTTGGTCTAGTTGACACATAATTGCCATTTTACAGACTTCTTGGCCTCTGCTTGTTATAACTTATAGTATAGAGAGATGTAGCACTTCCCCTTAAAAAATCATTAACTAATCCTTCGAGATGATGCACTTCTGATTATCTTGTTTGATAATCCAGTCAACTAAATTCCCTTAATCACACCAACTGGGTAAGGGTGGTTAGGAACTGTACAAGAACATGCCAAGAACACGGTAAAACAGCAATTATGCGTCAACCAGACCACTGGTAGGTCTGACATAATTATTCTATTTCACCTCATCCTCAAGCCTCCTGGCTAATTATAGCTTGTGGAGATGTTTTTTCAAAGAAGGCCTGAAGCAATGTCCTCTTGTTTCTTTATCCTCTTGTAATGTTCAGCAAATGCTAATGTCAAACAAAGGGTCTCCTAATCTGCCTGATTTCGGTATTTTCACAAGTTCGAAGGTTACCCCATCTCACGTTTATCCTAATTTAGTTAACCTTAAAGCTAACATTGTTTGCCCTCTTGGGACAATAATTAGCCATATTAGTATAGGTACCTTAAGTCTCTTAGTTAAGTCTGTATCCCATGTGATATAGTTTCTGATATTATTGTTCCTCTATGAAGTAACAGGACTTATTTCGGGTGTTCCTCAGATTGCACAAATTTTATCAAATATCTTTTGTGACTCACTTTACTCAAAGTGGTCATAGAATTGTCTGCTTCATGTCCTCAACCACATTCATTTTACGGGATATATACTCAATCCTTAACAATCTCTGCCCAGAGGTAATTTCATCACATCTTGCTGATTTGGTACCTTCGATTCTTCTCACATAGCACAGGGCTGTGTTATTATCTGTAAATAACGGAATTCGTTCTTGTAACTTCCACATTCGCAGATCCATCAAGCATGCACTTAAATCCAAGTCCAGATGTTTGGGTCACATGACCCCTCACTTTGCCCGCTCTACCTGCGTGTCATATCGGTGCTGAGGAGCCAAGCCTTCAAGCGCTCGAGTGCCAATGTACATCAAGGCTATCCTAAATTCAAGGAATCCATGGTAATCACTTGTGCAGTCATTCTTGGTTAACATAGAACTAACTTTGGTAACTGTTCTCATCATTTTTATCACATCTCCATGTACTATGATTAGCCAGGAGGCTCGATGATAAGTTGAAATATAAATATATTTATATTTCACCTTGTTCTCGTGCCTCTTGGCTATTAGACATATATTAGAAAAGGGAGGGCGAGTTACTCATTACCTGAAGCTGAATGCTGTCATGTGATAGTGTCCAAATTAATCAGATTAAAAAAAATAATAACGCTATTTACAAAAGGCAGTTATTAGTGTAAGCCTGTCTACAAATTGTACTATATGTTAAAACTGTCACCAAGTTTCGTTAGCTTGTATTGGATAACTTACCAATATTTTCTGTTGTACCATAATGAACTGAAAATTGCCAAATAGTTGAATCCAATAATAAGACTACTGTGATTACTTTAATACTATCGTTGTCAAATAACAGATTTCTCATTCAAAATAAAAATCAATCTTAATTAAGACACAAATATATCATTGCAGAATTTGCAACTTATAAGGGATTAAAAAGTGGATATATAATTTCTTATATTTACTTTAAGAATAAATTACGCAGTTAAAAAAAGGAATACGTGTATGTATACACACAGAACATAAGATTCTCAACTCTTAATACTAGTTCCCAGATTATTTAAAATTCAAATACAGTATGCCCGCAAGCACTACAGCAAAATGGTACCAAACCCTTAACATAGCTGTTCCTTAAAAATAAGTCACTTACGAGATACCAAAGTTGGTGCCCACCCAGCCCTAGTCTTGTTATGGCACACTGCAGCAAATCATACAGCTACACATGCATATGAGAAGCGGTCTTTCATTTAATGTAGAATAATTGGTAGCTTGGCTAGAAGATCACCCCTTGGGCAAGCCAACACATCATACATACAGCTCCCTTACTACATGTTTGTGATTAAAGAAAATCCAAACTCAATATTGAGTGGCGTTCTCTGTGGCGGAGTGGTTAGAGTGTCTAACTTTTTTCTAGGTCAGACTCCTAATCTGAGGGTCGGCGGTTCGATTCCCCATGCCCCCAGCTCTGCCAATTTGGATTTCCACCGCTGTGTATAACTTACAGCGTCATCAAAGGCCGGTTGCTCTCATACCATGTCTATGTGGTGTGGGAGGTTAAAAATCCCTTGGGTCGGTAAAAGTGTAGGCTCGGGCTTTCTATCGACCAGCAGTGGAATGAGGAAGACCAGTCGTCTATGACTGAAATTTCCACTGCTTAAACAACTAATGGACCAACAACAAAAAATATTAAAAAATAGCACAATTTCATTGCAATCCAGTTGAAAAACAAAGCCAAGGCGAAGAACGCACAGGAAAGTTTGGTCATCACAAACCGGATGACCATGGGGATCAAAGTGAGTTTAAGAATAGGACTGAACGATAGGGCTAGGAAGGACAGCAACTCTACTTCCAGTTGCAGCATCAATCCCGGCCCCATGGCCAGCGGACAACAACTAGGAATATACTTATTCACGTAATATTCCTTGAATTGTATTGCTTAACGTAGACTATATATATATTTTGTCTTTGTGGATTAGTTGATTAAGCAGGGGAAATTTCAATCGTGGACGAATGGTCTTCCTAATTCCACTGCTCTTTGCTCTATCCTAATACATGTAATACCAAGCGCCAGGCTAGGAAGCGACAACTATCAATTTTTAAGTAATTGGTTTGACCCGACCAGGGTTTGAACCCACGATCTACCAGACGCTCAACTCATTCGGACATCCCGTCTGGTTAATTATATTCGATTTTCCAAATCCAATTGAAATTATTTTTGTAATCCCTTTCGTAAAGTGTTATTGCAATCAATTGAATTGTGACCAACTGACCGACAGGAGGCAGATACATGGTCTCGGAGAAGCAGGTCTGTTGCAGTTTGAGTATTTCCATGCGGTTGTTGTCAAAGGTGGTGTTTGAGGTGGGCGAGTGGGCGAAGCCAACACCCGCCTCCCAAATGTATTCACAGCTATCGATCGTCTGGATGTCTTCCGGGTTATCGGGACCTGACTTCCGGTTGGAGGACACAGTGAAATCCGGGCAGAACAGGAGGTCCTGGTCAACAAAACAAAAATGACATCAATTCAACTTTGTTTTCCTAATAATTATTATTTAAAAGATTGATTGATTGATGGTTGTTTTACCCCGTGTAAAGGGGTCCTATTCATGGCGATAATTCAATAATTAAACAATTTAAAAAAAAAGAATATCTGCTTTAGAAAGCGACTAGAATCATATTGTAATGTTTATGAAAATGTGCTCATCGATTTTCAATGAATACTAACGTGCTTATATGTTTGAAAAAAAAAACAATTTGCCCACAACACCCAAATGCAACAGTTTTATCCTAGTTTCAGTTATGACACCGCACACACATTCAAGTCTTTGTACCTATGAATAGTTTGATCTCATTATGAATTGAGTACTTGAGGAAATTCATTAATGTTTACATGTGCTCAAGAGACAAATCTAATCTCCATTAGTACTGTTAAAACCTAAACATTGATACAACAGGTTTACTTTTTTTCTTACGGTTAACCCTTATAGCATAGACAACAGGTTTACTTTTTTCTTACGGTTAACCCTTATAGCATAGACCTGCAAAGGATAGTGGTTTAACATCATGTCAGCAATGAAGACCATGCTCGTGACGGACGTGTGGTGGCGCTGCCACCTTGCCCTTACGCAGTCAGCCACAAACAGACAGCAGACATCTCCAGTACTTGTTACTACTTACCGCCAGAGCATTGAGAAGGGACTGCGCCAGGGGAGGGCTCTCATCCTGAGGAAGGGAAAAAGAATCAAGATGTAGGAAGTGTTGGAAGTAGAGAGATCAATCGTCGGCCCAAACCAAACACCTACAAAATCCACTCATCACTCCCTTGCCTGGTGCTCGGCATTACTAGACGAGGCGAGGTCTGGTCGACTCCGCCTTAGGATGTGACTGGTTGCAATATTGGGCTATAGTACTGGTGGCACGGTATCCAAGTTGGGCAATACTATAAAAGTCAGTGCCAGTCTTGATATAACCATATAATATATATTCTTAAGATTAAAAGCTCAATAAGCCACAACACACTACATGTGGAAAAATGACAACTTGCTAGGCTAGAAATGGTTAGCTAACTGTAATTTAGCTAATGGTCAGCTAAATAACAGTTGTTTCAAGTGCCTTGCTGACTGACCTGCGCAGCATCACTTGACTGGCCGGGCAGTGTCGACCAAAAGAAGCCACGCCAGTCAGGGTCCTCGAAGATGTAGGGCAGAATCCGCGTCAGCAGCCTGATGCAGTTCAGCACTGAATGGAGCAGAATATGACATTAGACACTACCAACAACATAAGATCCACATAAAGCTAGTAACTACCAATTGCAAATAACCACTATGTCCAATAATACTCCTTATACATTATTTTCTTTCATAGAATATAATTTATTGGTGCATTTTCAACGGAATAAATCTTCGCCTTAGGCCTTCAATATTTAGTTTTAGACCATTTGATTTTACATTGTACTTCAACTGCAAATAGAAATGTCATCGTTGTACTGTGTTTCAATGTAATTATCTTAGATGGTATCTTTATTATCGGGGGTGCTTTCGTAATTTCCTTTTATTATAAATTATTTTCCGTAAACTATTTACATTAATATCATGATCTCACATAATTTCTTCCTGTCGCAATTGCTGTTATTTGAAATGTTAGCTAGTTAGTGTAGTTTTACAGCTATATCATTATCAATTAGATTTTTAGCGTAGTTTTATATCCGAGCCTTTTAATTAACCAAAAGAATTAATTGGACCAAACTTTGCTTGGCGATTAAAAAAGATTCTGTGACTTCTTGTGCTAGCAAATTAAAAGCAGCCCCCAAAAGTTATTCTGTCTAAGGAGTTCCTCTAAGTCCATGTCCATGGTTGAATGCACCAGTGCGACTGGCCCACCTGTCTGCTGTTCTCGGGCGGTGCGACACCCGCTCTCCGACGCCTGCACAAGTTTCTCGACTGCCTTGTAGCAGAGAGTGGCGAGGTTGGAGGGCGACTCTTCCCTCAACGCGCGGATCTCGGCGGCAGGAATCAGCGTGAACACGTCCTGGATGCACGAGACGCCGTCCGACCAGAACTGCGACCAGAAGGCCTCATCGCTGGCATCTACCGGCTACAAGTTTAACATAGATCTGGTTTAGTATAGAAGTAAAAGGACAGACCGTAGGTGCCCGTAAAGCATACTAAAGGCTTCGTCACTGACGTCTACCGGCTAGAACACGATCGGTATGTACTTCTTTACAATAGATATACCTTAAAATACAATTGAAAAGACATATCAACTTTTTCCTTGTAAGACAATCTTGTTTGCTTAACTGTAACAACTAAAATCTTGCTTGAATGTGTTGTGTGTGTTATATATAATGTTATGGATGTGTTTGATTTCCATACTGCATGAGTAATTCTAATGTTTTGCTCAATTTGCATGAGATCAAAATCAAAAGGTGAAATAATGGGGTTTTCTTTTCAACTCTGACATGCACTCGTGTAAATCTTCATATAAACACGGATTCTACTATTATTTGGAATGTTTTCAACTTTGGTTTCCATGTCATACATGTGGAACCCAGCTTCAGAGATCGATATATGCCTTTAATATAGAGATATTTCCATATAAAACTAAAAAGCAGGGATCAAAGTGGTCTCCGGGGAAAAAAGCGGAAATGCTGCTATTCTCCTATAGGTTTAGCATTGTCAGGGAATCGCGGACAAATCCTGTAAGTCTGGTTTCATACATATTGGTATACGCTGATAGTGCTGCTGCATTTGAAGCATGTATTAGTAGTATACGCTAATAGTGCTGCGGCATTTGAAGCATTTATTAGTAGTATACGCTGATAGTGTTGCGGCATCTGCACCACATATTAGTGTATGCTGATGGTGCTGCAGCGTAAAACAACATATTAGTTGATCGTGCTGAGGAATTGAAAAATCCCAGAAATCCGCGAATTCACGGAGATCTTTCATCTCTGAAAAAGATACTATAGCCTCTCTAGGTGCCCTTTAAAATTTACTAAAGGCTTCATCACTGCCCTCCAATGGGTATAATTAGATACAGTATGAATGTGTTTAGTATAGATCTAATTTAATATAGCATTAAAAGAATATACATATACTACAGCGGACAATAAAATGTATATATACATACATAATTAAAATACTGCCCCCCCCCCCTACTATAAGCTGTGTTGTGTGGGTTCCTCAACTTATGTAGCCCATAAACACTACACTAGCTACCTAATTATCATAATTGTAAGGCATTATGACGTATTTCAATGTTGTTATGTATCGTACCTACTATATAATATAGAGTGATACTGATACAGTGCCAGTGATACACAGTTAGATACTTTAGACCTATGGCCATGCCTATAGAGGGAGTGCAAGTGACATCATCACTCAGCAGTCAGTGGTCAGCCATCTTGGATTACGAGCACCCTCCCTAGTCATGTTGTGAATGCATGCAGATGCAGCAAACCAGAGTTTTCTTGTGTTCTGGGAGGTTCTGGGCAGTTTACTTACAACACTTTAGAAACAACTTCTGAGGCCAAACTGCTCAAAACAGTGACAAATAAACCAACAAATCACTAAATAAGCACAGTGTAGGCCAGTTGCAAGCCTTCTGTATGTAATCCAATATGGCCACCAATATGACCCCCCCCCCCTACTATAAGCTGTGTTGTGTGGGTTCCTCAACTTATGTAGCCCATAAACACTACACTAGCTACCTAATTATCATAATTGTAAGGCATTATGATGTATTTCAATGTTGTTATGTATCGTACCTACTATATAATATAGAGTGATACTGATACAGTGCCAGTGATACACAGTTAGATACTTTAGACCTATGGCCATGCCTATAGAGGGAGTGCAAGTGACATCATCACTCAGCAGTCAGCGGTCAGCCATCTTGGATTACGAGCACCCTCCCTAGTCATGTTGTGAATGCATGCAGATGCAGCAAACTAGAGTTTTCTTGTGTTCTGGGAGGTTCTGGGCAGTTTACTTACAACACTTTAGAAACAACTTCTGAGGCCAAACTGCTCAAAACAGTGACAAATAAACCAACAAATCACTAAATAAGCACAGTGTAGGCAGTTGCAAGCCTTCTGTATGTAATCCAATATGGCCACCAATATGACCCCCCCCCCCTACTATAAGCTGTGTTGTGTGGGTTCCTCAACTTATGTAGCCCATAAACACTACACTAGCTACCTAATTATCATAATTGTAAGGCATTATGATGTATTTCAATGTTGTTATGTATCGTACCTACTATATAATATAGAGTGATACTGATACAGTGCCAGTGATACACAGTTAGATACTTTAGACCTATGGCCATGCCTATAGAGGGAGTGCAAGTGACATCATCACTCAGTGGTCAGCCATCTTGGATTACGAGCACCCTCCCTAGTCATGTTGTGAATGCATGCAGATGCAGCAAACCAGAGTTTTCTTGTGTTCTGGGAGGTTCTGGGCAGTTTACTTACAGCACTTTAGAAACAACTTCTGAGGCCAAACTGCTCAAAACAGTGACAAATAAACCAACAAATCACTAAATAAGCACAGTGTAGGCAGTTGCAAGCCTTCTGTATGTAATCCAATATGGCCACCGAAGGTTGTCTTGTGACGTCATCACACCCCCTCTATGCCTAGGTAGTTATGTCAGATTCCGATAGGGGCGCGTCGGTCACCATGTCAATAGTAAAATATTCCTTCATTTTCACGATTCCGGCCATTATTAAAGTACTTTTGCATTGGAATATTTTCATGAATCCTATATCACTGGAAAGAACATAACCTAATCTTACCGAAAATACAACATACCAAAATCAAAATACTTAGAGCATACAAAGCTGTAACAATGTGGCAAGGGTCACAGTTTATTATAATGGTGAATCCGCTGTATCCAGACTAAATTTAACAATTAAGCTGACATTAGAAATACCATAACTTTCTCCCATATTATTAGTATTAAGATATGTTCAAATTTACAACAGATTTGAGTTTGTCTTAGCAAGAACAGTTGAAAGAGCTTAAATTTATACTGTTTGTTGTGTTTTGAAATTACAGCTGATCTACCTAGCCTATGCCCTAGGGCTAGGCTATGGGAATGGCATTAGCCTGATTAGCCCATTTGGCCATTACATTAGGCTTAGGCTTAGCCAGGGGCCGTATTCATGATGCGATGTTAGCGAGGCTAAACTGGTTTTGGCGGGGATTTCTGGTTTAGCGGCGGAAAGTGGGTATTCATATGTCAGTGTTACGGTAACTCGGCGAGTTTAAGACGCCTTCGGCTAACACCGCTCTGGAGGAAGTTTAGAGCCGGAGTTACCATTTCAAGATGGAGATGATCATTTATCGGCGCTTTCTGGAGAGACGTAATTTGGCCCGGAATCAGATATTCCGCGACAGGACCCATCCATTTGAAAAGTACGATGATCTGGATCTCTTCAAGAAATTCCGTTTTCGAAGAAACGACATTCTGGGCATCACTGACACCATAGCAGAGCAAATCGAACTTCCGAGTCGACGGGGGTCGCTACCACCTTTGCTGCAGGTACTTGTTTACATTCTACTTAGACCGCATTTTGGTTTGTCTCCATTGTTCAGTTCTCCCCCATTAAAGTACAGCCGCAATTTCCTAACATCCACTTATTTATCTGTCTCTTTCATCGACTTATACTGCCTGTCATCACCTTATAAAATGCGAAACCTTGTACGCTGCATAGCGGTTCGCCGGTAAGATTGTTTTCATGCTAACTAGGTCATGTCGCCTTTCACCCAAGTCAATGCAGTCTATGCTTGGCCAGTTTGGATTTAGATAAAAGATTGACCCCATTTTTATAATACATGGGTGAACGACAGCGTACTGTAAATAAGACCACACAAAGCCTTACTGTGGAACAAAATATACAAACTGTGGTTCCAGGATAAAATTACTACATCTATTGTCGTACTGTTTGGCCTGTGACCTACTTAACCTACGACGATATGGCGTTGATAACATGGCTTCGATTCTATTATGTTTATTCCTTATGCTAGGTACCTCAAATGAAAATGTTAAAATTGTTGCAGAGTACAGCAAACCGGTAGACAGACAGACAGACCTCACAGAATATTTTAAAGTTTTTTTGTAATTCGCGTAAATATGATTACTCGTTCCAAAGGTGTCTACGCTTTACTTTTCCTAGAAACCATTATCTCTGCTTTTAAATACGTACACACCATATTGCTCTTAGTTTATATTAATGCGGTTACTATTTTTTTTCGTTGTTTTTTTATAACTTTTCTTCGACAACTATTTTCATGTCATGTTGCATTTCGTGGCCCAGCTTTTTTGTATTCAGTGAGGTTTGTTTGCTTTTCTGCAGGTAATGATCGCCCTACGCTTCTACGCTAGTGGTAGTTTTCAAGATGTGTGCGGGGAATTAGTGGGTGTTTCCCAGCCGACTGTTTCGCGGACTATTCCCCGAGTCACCGCAGCATTGGTGCAACAGCTGCCCCACTCTATAAAGCTGCCCACACAGGAGGAAGCGGAGCGGACAAAACTGAAAATCTTCAACAATTACGGCTTCCCCAATGTGTTTGGATGCATAGACGGGACGCAAATTCGAATAGAGGCACCCGCCGCGTACGAACACGAGTTTGTGAACAGGAAGCACTTTCACTCGCTCAATGTCCAGGTAAAAAGACTGTCACTTACTTTAACATAGGTGTCGTCACATATGACCGCTTAGTTTTCTGCGCACTTAATGCCTTGCACATATCATCAAATTTGTGCACTACTTTTAGCGATCCTTTTAACAGCTATCATACCTCATTATTGGTCACCCTAACCAATTTCCACGACCTGCCCAATTTACGTGAGGAAAGCCTCATGTCCGCAATTCAGGACGGTGCTACTTATTGATGCGCTGCCTTCCGTTATTTATATTCGCCCCTGTTACAAAGTATCATACATTTGATTTCCTACTGCATAGGTTACTCTGCGAAGTGCACTTCCAGATTGCGTGAATTTGTGTTACATATAGACTTATTGCACATCCTTACTGTGAGTTTCCGCTTGTATATTTCAGGTGATATGTGATGGCGACCTGCGGTTCATCGATTGCATCGTAAAATGGCCGGGGAGCGTGCACGATGCGCGCATACTTCGGGAATCACCTCTGTTTGAGGCGTTTGAGAGCGAACAGAAACCAGTAAATGGTATCCTACTTGGGGATAGTGGATACATGCAACGTGATTGGCTTTTCACACCGTTCCTCAATCCAAACTCACCACAACAGGAAGCATACAATGTCCATCATAAAGCGGCTAGGTCGATTGTCGAGAGATCGATCGGTGTCCTGAAGAGACGTTGGCACTGCCTGCGTCGGCTACGACTGCAGCCGGCCAAGGCCTGCAACGTTATCACGGTCTGTATGATTCTGCACAACAGTTTGTGTGTTTTGCGCGTTGAACGTCGTTGGCAGGCACGGATCTTGTGTAGTTTTGCAGGAAATGTAGTCGGGAAATGTAGTGTGAATAGAGCGTCAATACGGCGTGAAAACAGTTAGAATACGGCTGCTTCGGTGAATCGTTGTTGTCAGTGTTGTGGAGGAGCGCACGTGAGCAGATACGAGCAAAAGCGAAAGTACCCGGCCGCTTTCACCTATGGCAACACCCGTACATCAGGTTCTCGCCGGGAACCAGCCGAGAGGGCTTGCCCCATATCTAAAAATAGGCATAAGGTTAACTAACTCCGCCGCGCTGTGTGCTCATGAATACCCCGTGACACATCTGGAACACCGGAGTTAGCTAACCCGAACCCGGCCATTAACACGGGAGCAGATAAATACTTCTTCATGAATACGGCCCCAGGAGTGGGCGTGACTAATTAAGTAATTTGATTCTGATACAGAACATAATACGGCAGCTGTGGATATTATTCCAGCTGAAACGTGAATTCCATTATTGGATCCGCATAGTGAGCTATATTCAAAATATTAGACAACGATCTCTGACAACAGGAGAATTAGCAATATAATTCCAATTCCCAACCCAACCTATATAATAAGCCAAAGGCCTGGTGAATTCGTTTGGACTCTGTAGTGCATGGCCTGCAGTTTGAAAACCAGCGCGCCACGGCATGCGCCGGCGTAACAAACCGAACGCACATACGGACGGGATGTAATAACTTAACTACGTCGCAAACATACTGCCACACTTCCTAGATCGAGCCTAATCGATTCCGTTTCACAATTTGCACATGTATCATGTCCGACCTGAACGCTAACGACTCTACTGACCTGTGTTTTTGTCGTAAGTTGGACAACAGCTTTTCTAAAATTTAATTTGGTATCCGAGTTCCCCATTTCGGTGTTGTGGCACCAGCTGCCAGACCGCACTGAATCATGTCTTCTCTCCAGTTGGTCTAAAATAAGACTAAGCACCAGGTCGCGCCACCTAGTGTTTAAATAGTACCTTCCCGCGTTTCTGTATGAATGCAGTGTTACTTTGTCAGCTTTTAGTTTTAAATTAAATGTACATGGCGAGTGAAATAATTTACATAATAACCCTATTCAAAATACTGATAAAAATTTAATTTGAATAAATATTGGTATTTCTATTACTGGTTTGTGGTAGTTCATTTGATGTAGCGGGTCTTTTGTTTTTCTTGGTCAGTTGTTAAAGATGATTGTTGACAAAGAACCTAATTAATGGGAACATATTATTTTCGTACACCAAAGAAATTTGGAAAGTACGCAATATTTTACTTTTAAGTCCACAATTTCTTTTACTGAAGTACCCAAATAGGAAACCTAGGGTAGGCCGGTGTGGCGTGCTCAGCCGTGTCCCGTGCTCAGCCGTGTACCTATACTCAAACTCAAGGCATTGTCAATGGTCGTAAGTCACTAACCTTATAAATTTAATATAATGTTTTTGGTAAAGATGTTTTCTATATGTGTACCAAGCGATTTGTTTCTAGGTGGTGTGGTTTTAGAGATATTTCACTGTTCCTGGATTTTCTGTATGAAGATTGCTCACCACCATTGACAATGCCTTGAGTTTGACGGTATGTGCAGTGCAAAACATTAGTTTTAATCAAAATTAAAAAATGAATAGAAAATCAAGAACCCTAACCTTATAATTTAATATAATCTTTTTGGTGAAGATGTTTTCTATATGTGTACCAAGCGATTTGTTTCTAGGTGGTGTGGTTTTAGAGATATTTCACTTGTTCTGTATTTTCTGTATGAAAATTACTCACGACAATGCCTTGAGTTTGAGTATAGGTACACGGCTGAGCATGGAACACGGCTGAGCACGCCACACCGGTGTTGCGGTTTCCGATGCACACCTTTGCCAGGGACACCTCCATTCAAATGCATTGTCAACGTCCGTGAGCAATTCTTCATGTAGAAAAAGTCAAATATCTCTCAACTTACACCACCTAGAAACAAATCGCTTGGTACACATATTAGGGAAAAAAAAAAAAAAAAAAAAAAAAAAAAAAAAAAAAAAAAAAAAAAAAAAAAACAAAAAAAAAAAAAAAAAAAAAAAAAAAGAGGGGGGAAAAAAAAAAAAAAAAAAAAAAAAAAAAAAAAAAAAAAGGTAAAAAGAGAAAAAAAAATAAAAAAAAAAAAAAAAAAAAACAAAAAAAAAAAAAAAAAAAAAAAAAAAAACAAAAAAAAAAAAAAAAAAAAAAAAAAAAAAAAAAAGGAGAAAAAAATAATAAAAAAAAAAAAAAAAATAAAAAAAAAAAAAAAAAAAAAAAAAAAAAAAAAAAAAAAAAAAAAAAAAAAAAAAAAAAAAAAAAAAAAAAACCATCTTTACCATAAAAAGATTATATTAAATTTATAAGGTTAGGGTTCTTGATTTCTATTAATTTTGAATAAAACTAATGTTTTGCACTGGGCGTACCATCAAACTCAAGGCATTGTCAATGGTCCTGAGCAATCTTCATACAGAAAGGGTGAAATATCTCTAAAACGACACCATCTAGAAACAAATTGCTTGGTACATATATGCAAAACATGTTTACCAAAAAAATTATATTAAATTTATAAGATTAGTGACGATGCTGTTCGATTTTGACGCATGCGCAGAGGCGACGTGTCCCTGGCAAACTGGTGGCCGCTAAAACTGCAACACCTGCCTGCAACAGCCATAAGGCCAGATTTTTCTGTGGTAGCGTGGCCGAGTGGTCTAAGGCGCTGGTTTTAGGCACCAGTCTCAATGAGGCGTGGGTTCGAATCCCACCGCTGCCATATACTTTTATTCCGAATCTCGCGGTGTCGCCACCTGTGAGGTTTTTTTGTGGTTGGGGACCAATGAGCCATTTATAAGATATTTGGCCATTTCACCCAAAACTTCATAGCTGTTAATACCAAAACTGTTCAGATTATACCACAGTCACACGAGAGCCTGCGTTCGCCGCCAACCTCCTTATACCCCTGTCACACTACGAGTAACAGGCCAGCGAGTGGGCAATGTAAAAATCACGTTTTTACGTTTAGATACTGTATTGTTATGTGTCTCCAACAAGCAACTCAGTAGAAGTGTTCCATTGGGTCACCAGGATGTAAACATTCAGGTGGCACTACACACAAGCCGTGGTCACACGGACAAAATCTAAAGCGATTTAGACAAGGCGGATAGCAGGAGTCGAATTAGCCGCCCGTTCACACGGGCAGTACTTGGGCCGGAAATCGATATCTGCGCATGAGCAAGTCCAGTCTGACCAGCGCCAGTTTTCGGTTAGTCGACGTGACCACTAGAGAGTGGGTTCGACCTAGATATGTATGTACTGAATCGTATTGGTTTGGAACGGTCAAAACTTCTGCTGGGCAGTGAAACCCTAAAAATAAATGATGAAAAAAATATCTGTGCACCTCTAGTAGGTTCATAGACCAAATTATATAATATGTGCTTTTGATCGACCGGAAAGTCAACAAACTAAGGCGTCGACTGCGCATGCGTGTGAGGTGCTTAATCCACCTCAGAGCGTCCACACAGGAAAAATAAATCGACTCACAGAAATCTACTCGCGTAATGCATCTCCACAAGTGTTTTCCAGTATCAGGATCACATGAATCGATTCAGTCCTAATTCGACTCAGACGCCCATTCACACGCGAAATGTAACCCGAATTATACAAGTCGATTTCTACGAATCGATTTACAGCGCCCGTGTGACCACGGCTTAAGTATCCAGACATCTTCCCCCTTCACACACACACACATACACATACAGTTACTCTCCCACTCCATAAAGAGTATTATGATAGTATAGTAGCATATAGTGTCTGTTATGGTTATTAGATAGCTAGGTATCTATATGTATACACACACATACATATAAGGTATGTGTGGTCAATGTTAAGTTGTTCAACATGGTAGTCTAGTATCTTATTATAGATCCATCCTGATCACTGGTCGGGATACTCTGGTCGATCGGCGCAGAGGAAGGGTTTCACCCCTCACTGTGTTCCCTGGGTCTCCTAGAGGGGCAGCCACCTTTGCTGCACTTGGAGTGGGTGGTTCTTCTGGCTCTTCTCCAATTCCTCCTGTTCCTATGTCCTCCTCCTGATGCTCATACTCAGGTAGGTAGGGTTCTTTGACTTGAAGGAGATGCCTCCTGTTTCGGATGTACTCCCCACCATCCTCCGTTCTGACTCGGTATGACCTTGGTCTCACCTCCTCTAGCACTACTGCTCTTCTGTCCCAATGCTTCTCTCTCACTTGCACCACCTCATCTCTGCCCAGTGGTGGCAAGTCTTTCGCTGTTTGATCATATCGTTCCTTTTGTTTGCTCCTCATCTCCTCTCGTTTACTATCTCCACACTCTCTCTTGTCCTCGGACTTCCCCATTGTCATACCCGGTAGCTGGCTCCTAAGCTTCCTGCCCATCAGCAATTCAGCCGGGGACTTACCCATCTCTCTGGGAGCCTGCCTGTACTGAAGAAGGGCGAGGTAGATATCTCCTCCATCCTCCCAGGTTCTGTTGAGAAGACCCTTAATGATGCCCACAGCACGCTCAGCCTGCCCATTTGATTGGGGGTATCCTGGACTGCTCGTCAGATGCTCAAACTCGTACTCCTGGGCGAATCGTCTAAATGCACTCGATGCAAACTGAGGCCCATTGTCACTCATGACTACTCGTGGTATCCCATGCCTCGCAAACATGCTCTTGACATGTATTATCACTTGGTCTGAGCTTGTGTGTGTCAAGAGTGCGATCTCTGGATAGTTGGACCAGTAATCCACACAGATCACATAGTCCTTTCCACCCCAGTGAAACAGGTCCAGCCCCACCTTGTCCCATGGCCCACAAGCGCCATGCTTCTCCAGGTGCTGGTAGGTCTCCTTGGGTTGCGCAGGGCGGTACCGCTGACACACTCCACACTCTTGCACAGCCCCTTCAATGTCCTTGTTTATGTTGGGCCAGTACAAGCAGTCTCGAGCCATACGCTTCTGCTTTTCTATTCCCAGATGCCCAACATGGAGTCTTTCCAGCATCTCCTTCCTCATGCTCCTGTGTATGACCATTCGGTTACCTTTCAGAATGACCCCCTTTACCACATATAGTTTGTCTTTATAGTGTGCATATGCCATGCACTCACCTGCTCTCCACCCCTCTGTGATGCATCTCAGAACAGCGAGGAGCACCTCATCTTTTGCTGTCTCCTCTGGAATCTTCTGCAGCTGTTGATTCGTAGCAGGAAGGCCCTCATACACTGCTAGGACATGTGCCTCTATTTCCTCACAGATCTCACTTTTTACCTCTACACTGCCAACTGCTCTCGACAGCGTGTCCGCAAGGTACAGTAACCTGCCAGGTGTCCACTCCATGATGTAGCTGTATCTCTGCAGCTTCAACATCAGCCTTTGGAGTTGCGGTGTCATGTCAATGAGTGCCTTCTGGCTAAGTGCAATGAGGGGTTTGTGATCTGTCTCTAGAATCACACTCTTTAGCCCAAAGATGTAATGGTGGAACTTCTCACACCCATATGCAATGCCCAGGCACTCCTTCTCAATCTGTGCATATCTTTTCTCACACTCACTCAACCCTCTGGCCCCATATGCCACAGGCTTCCATTCCTTATCATGCAGCTGGAGGAGCACAGTCCCCAGCCCATCCTTTGATGCATCTGTCGATACTTTGGTCTCTAATACTGGATCAAAGAATGCTAGTACAGGCATGGTGGACAGAATGTACTTGATCTCCTGCCACTCCTTTTCATGTGCTGCCTGCCACTGCCACACTACACTCTTCCCCAGTAACTCCCAGGGGTTCTTGCATCGACTTGCAAGATTGGGAACAAATTTCCCCACAAAGTTAATTGAACCTAGAGCCCTCTGTATGCCCTCCTTATTCTTAGGCCTCTCCATCTCTAGTATTGCTGCGATTCGGTCACTTGAGGGACATACCCCATCTCCACTCAGGTGCTCCCCAATGAATACCACCTCATCTTTCTTCAGCTCGCATTTCTTCCAGTTCATGAGCAGGCCATATTTCTGAATTCTGGCCTTCACCTCCGTCAGCCTGTGATCATGCTCCTCTTCTGTTGACCCCCACACTAGTATATCGTCCATGTATACCCTTACCCCCTCTATATCCCCAAACATTTGTTCCATATACTTGTGGAACACCTCACGGGCAGAGCATAGTCCATAGGGTAGTCTACAATACATGTAGCGGCCGAAAGGGGTGTTAAAGGTAGTGAGTGGTTTTGACATAGCATCCAAGGGTACCTGCCAGAATGCTTGAGAGGCATCCAGCTTCGAAAAGAACCTTGCACCTGCCATACCTGCAAAGATTTCTTCCCTCGTTGGGAGCTGGAACCGCTCTCGCAAGATCGCCTTATTAAGGTCCTTTGGGTCTAGACATACTCTCAAGCTTCCATTAGGCTTGGTTACCACCACCATGCTGCTCACCCACTCTGTGGGCTCCTGCACCTTTTCAATCACCCTCAGTTTGACCATTCTCTCTAGTTCCTCCTTCAGCTTGTTTCTGATGGCCACTGGCACCCGTCTTGATGTATTAACCACTGGTCTGTTGTCTCCACCCAGCACAATTCTATGAACAAACGGCAATGCCGTCAACTCGCCCATCCATCTGTCACTCACCTCTGGCAGTACACATTTCTTCAGGTCTGTGGCCTCCTCTTCTGCTTCTTTATTGTTCCGAACATTGTACACCCTTTTGATCAACCCTAGTCTTTCACACGCTGCCGCTCCTAGGATGCTTGGGCCATTGTTGACAATGATAAACCTCAGTGGATGACTTCGGACTTTTGCACGAACTGTTACCACGCAGGAGCCGACCACGGGAATGTCACGTCCATTATAATCACTGAGCCTGACTCCGGCCTTATGCACTTTAGGTCTATCCCATAGCTTACCATAGTCCTCCTTATTTAATAGATTTGCTCCTGCTCCTGTATCCAGCTTCATAGGGACTAACTCTCCATTTATATCAACTGCATGTACCCACCGTGAGTCTTTCCCCAACTGTATATGGTGAATGCCAACTACAGATGTGTAGTCCGGTGCAACTTTCACCGTTTCAACCATACCCACAAATAGTTCTGGTTGATAGCCCGAGCTGTCAGCATGCTCGTCATCAAATGCTTCAACCACTCTCACCTTCGCCGTACACATCTTTGTATAGTGACCTTTTATTGAACACTTCCCACACCTAAACTTCCATGCTGGGCAGTTCCTAGGTCCATGCCTACGACCACACCGACGGCAGTCATAATCATTTCCACGGGTCTCCAGCCTGTTATGATTTCGTGACTCAATATGATGGCCTTGTCCGCTTCCCACTTGATCTCCACCTAACTGGTTCGGCCGGCGACTAATGGCAGCTACAGTCTCCCGTGCTTCCCCAGGGTTCAGGATCTTCGCTTGTGATCGCGCTCTTGCCGCCACTCGACAGGTTTCTATGGCTGACCTCAGTGTTAGATTCCTATCCCTCAACATCTTCTCACGCATACGTGCATCTGAGATGCCCAGAACTAACATATCCCGTACTAGTTCGTCACGGAGGTTTCCCAGCTCACAGGTGGCTGCCAATGTGCGCAAGTCTGTGACAAATGCATCCAATGTCTCACCAGCTTCTTGGCGCCTACTCCAGAACTTGTATCTTTCATATGTGGTATTCTTTTGTGGTCGACACAATTCATCAAACTTTTGTATTACACATTTGAAATCATCCTCTGACTCACCCTCTTGATATTCAAATGTTTCAAAGACTTCCATCGCATCTGGGCCACCATAGGTGAGTAGCATTGCAACCCTCCTCTTATCTGCATCCTCTGGCACCCCTGCTGCCACACAATACCAGTTGAGTTGCTTCCTCCACTTTTCCCAATGATCTGCCACATTCTCCTCTTTCAGCTTAAGATATCCTGGTAGTTGTAGCTTGTGATCTGCCATTATTATCAGCTTTTTACTCCTGGCACCATGTATTGTTATGTCTCTCCAACAAGCAACTCAGTAGAAGTGTTCCATTGGGTCACCAGGATGTAAACATTCAGGTGGCGCAACACTAAGTATCCAGACAGATACATAGAAATTCACAGCGTTTCAGGACCAAATTGGACGTCAGTGCAAAGTAGTGGACGTAGGCGAAACGATGGTCCAACATAGTTGTAATATGTCTCAACGAGTTAAACCCTAGCGATGGCTTACCGTAGGACTCGCGTAATTACGCCCGCCCTAACATAGTTAGGTGTGACTCTGGCATAATTTGTAACATGAGTCGACGTCAGGCCCGCGAGTGAGCACCGCCAGTCTAACGACAGTCCAGCGTGCTCAGCGTAAGGACAGCGAGGCAAAACTTTCACGCCACATTCACAGCACTTTTGCTTACATTCGAAGAATGTTGGCGCACATTAATACATTACGCATGCCCCAGCCTTTCGTCAACTACATTGAAGATGTCAAGACACATTGGACTTACCATTAGACACACATCAGAGACACATTAGACCTACGTCGAGATACGTTAACACCACATTGTCAGCGCGCGGGCAGCACGTTCCTCCCAGCTCTCCGTCAGTCTACCGTTAGTCAACATAGACCGACGTAGCTCTAACAAACGTCTAACGTATCTCAACATTGCGCTCAACAGCCTTTATGTTGAGCTACGTCAAACGTTTTGGGTATCTCCAAAACCTTGATGTGTGTCACTGTATCTCGACGTTACTCGACATATCACGATGTAGTCTTACCAACGAGTAATGTATCTCGACATAATGGCCAAATTTCACCTACAGCAGCTTACGCTACCGCATTACATCATAGTGTGACAGGGCCATTATGCCCAAAAAGGTTGCCAACCACCCAGCGTCCCACTCGATACATTGATTCAAAACTGTGGTCGGCGCCAAGGCAGCCGTGGGTTGGCGCCGGGTCGGCGCCAAGGTGGCACTAACTCATGCAATGTCACAGCGAGCGCAACATTGCATGAGTTGGTGCCGCCAGGTCGGCACCAACTCACCAACCAAGAGGTTGGTTACCTGGCAGGGCCAGGTCAGCAACCATTTTTGAATGGCACTGACCAGACCGGTCACAAGGAGGTTGCAAGTGCAGCAGCTGCAACCTCCTTGTGTCCAAAATTTCCGAAATGGATGCCAGGAGGTTGGCAACCTCGCGGCGCCAGTGCGTAAGGAGTACGTTTTGATGTTGCGAATCGATCATAAGCGAACGTAGGCCTCATATGACTATGGTATTAATGGGACGTTGTGACGTCGCGAATCGATCATAAGCGAATGCAGGCCACGTGTGACTCGGGTGTTATATAGGCATTATTGCTCTCGATTACAACATATAGTTTCATAGGTCTGGTCTGCGTCTACCAGTCGCCTTTCTGCTGGCGCCCTGTCCTTTTTGCTGCTCTTAAAGGCCCTGTCACACTACGACGTTTCCCCTGGCGCGCCGGCAACGCACAAAATATTTGCAACCCGTCGACACGCGTCCAACTCGTCGGTGTTTTGGGAGAAAGTTCGACGGGGCGCAGCGTGTTAGTAGTGTGCTATGAGCACGCGTCGAACGCGTTTAGGCGCGCGGCGGAACAGCATATCAACGTCCCGCCAGCGGGTTCCGAGCGTGCCTTCAGCGTGTTGTCGGCGCGTTGGTGTCGTGTTAGTACCGTGTCAACTCATACATACCCGCCAGCAACACGTTAGGACGCGTCCGCAGCGCGTCCACACCACGCGGCCAACGCATCCAGGCACGCCGGCAACACGTCCAACGCGCCGAGAAACGCTGGACTAACGCCAATGGCACGCCCACAACACGTCGATAGGACGTTCCCGACGCGCCGACGGAATGCTTGCATTTTGGGGAAAAAAAAGCCAATGTTAACTGACGTTGATCAACGTCCTGCCAGCATTCTGCCGGCGCGCCGCCAACGCGTGTCGACGTGTTGCTAACGCGTCCGTAACGCGCCCGCCAACACACTGCCGCGCGTTGCGGCCCGTCGAAAGTTTTGTGCAAGCACAAAACCTTGACGCGTCCCGATGCGCGCCGACGTGTCCATTCACAAGTTGCTATGTACCGACGCGCCGGTAACGCGCCGGTAACGTACCGGACGTGTACCGACGGTTCGCCGAAAACTGCAACACGTCGCCACGCGTGGAAGCGCGTTCGTGAGAAACGTTGTAGTGTGACAGGGCCTTCACATTTGCGATAAGATTTCTCAGAGGTGTGTCTGTGAGAATAGTCTGCTTCCTCTTTGGTGCTTTGGGGCGTAGTCGTATCTGCTATGGAGAAACGGTGACTGGTGCAAAGGATGTTGTCGTGGCTGTGCGTTGCTTTCTACCAGGCTGTCACTGTGTGCTAGTGGAAGGCTGAGGCTGTGTGCTGGTGGAAGGTTCTGATTGTGTGCTGGTGGGAGGCTGTTAGCCTGGTCCCCTGGCCTTTGTTTCAATAGAGGTCGCCACTGTGCTCGTTTCAAAGGCCAGGCACAGAGGGGCCTGAGTTTTCTGCTATTATCACCCGCCCTTTTTGGCGCCAGTCACATAAGCATATTCAGCGCTGAAAGGAGAGGGACAACCAGCCACGTTTGAACTTGTCTGAGCCTGTTTGAACTTGCAGGAAATGGATTTTCCTCTTTTCGTTACCCAGCGTTACCCAATCAGAGCTCTTCTTTTTTATTGCAAATGGTCGCCTCCACAGGGGGCCGCCATTTGCAATTGAAAAGAACAGTTCTGATTTGCTGAGAACAGCTCTCAGTGTCAGCCAATTAAAGCGGCCAGCTATCCGCCGCGTGGAAAACAAACGAACTCGGAAATAGTTCAGATGTGTGCCACAGGGGTGGTGCATGCTTAGTACTGAACCTTTCCACTTGGTGGTGTACAGGAGAGTGACCTAGATGAGGGTAATTGGCATTGAGTTTGCTGGAACGCGCAGTGCGAAACGTTAGTTTTATTCAAAATTAATAGAAATCCAGAACCCTAACCTTGAGGAAATATATTTGTGTAATGTGAAATATATGTTAGTACAATTACATTGCATAATTCAATGAGAAACAGATATAGATGAAAAAGTTTTTTTGTTGTTGAATATAAAAAAAGTCCTGCTGTGGAGGGGGTTTGAACCCACACAACCAAACAACTTCTAATCACAAGTCCTACACTCTAACCACTAGGCCACAGAGACCACACATAATTACTACCCTCAGTTCAGGCTATTTGTGTAGAGGACATCACATATAAAACGTGTGTGTGTATGTGTTTGTTTTGTTTGTTGTTGTTTTACATGCTAGCACCATCTAAGGTCATATCAGGACAGGTACCGACTTGTGACAGTGCGCACTAATGGCAACTTTATCGTGCCCCACTGGAATACCAGGCCACCAGCATCATGACCTGATATCCCACTCAGTCACATTGTCCTGACACTGAGCCAACCAGTCCTTGTCCTATCCTAATAATGCCAAGCGCCAGACTAGGAAGCAACAAGTATCAATTTTAAAGTCATTGGTTTGACTCGACCAGGATTCAAACTCACAACCCCACGATCTAACAACACGGGAGACGGATGCTCTAACTCGAATCCTGGTCGAGTCAAACCAATGACTTTAAAATTGATACTTGTTGCTTCCTAGTCTGGCGCTCGGCATTATTAGGATAGGACAAGGTCTGGTTGGCTCAGTGTCATGATAATGTGACTGAGTGGGATATCAGGTCATGGTACTGGTGGCATGGTATTCCAGTGGGGCAGCACTATAGAGTTGCCATGCGCGCACACTGTCACAAGTCGGTACCTGTCCTGATATGACCTTAGATGTTGCTAGGATGTAAAACAACACACAAAAAACGTACGTACGTATGTACGCACATACATATGTACGTACATACATACATACGTATGTACGTACATATGTACATACATACATGCATGCATACACATGTACATACATACATACATACATATGTACATACATACGTACATACATATGTGCATATGTACATACATATGTACGTACATACGTACGTACATATGTATGTATGTACATACGTATGTATGTACATACATACGTATGTCTGTATACATACATACATGCGTAAATACATGTAAATATATGTGTGCGTACGTACGTACGTACAAACCTTTTATATGTGATGTCCTATACACAAATACCCTGAAGTGAGACTACTAATTATGTGGGGTCTCTGTGGCCTAGTGGTTAGAGTGTTGAACTTGTAATCTGAAGTTGTTTGGTGGTGTGGGTTCAAACCCCATCCACAGCAGAACACTTTTTACATTCATCAACAAAAAAAACGTTTTTCATTTTTTCTGTTTCTCATTGAATTATGCATTGTAATTGTACTAACATATATTTTACATTACACAAATATATTTCCTGATTGAACTACTCTAAAGAAGATTGAAAATACCCCAGTTTTACTCTCCCTTATCTCCACTCACCCAGCCATTTTTAAAACAACAGCTGCCAGCAAATGCTTCTCTCCCCACACATACTTGGTTCATTTAAACATAAAAACTAAACAAAGTTGTGCTTGGAGAGCATTTGTCGGAGTACGCTCAGTGTCCCAGCGAGCTATAGCTGGTCCCTTTAAAGCTGTTCTTTTTTATTGCAAATAGCAGCCCCATAAGGCAATCAAAACAATGTCATGAGCAAAATGGACATTTAAGTGCCTTCTTTAAGCGCCAGTCACACCTCACCGGACTGAATACCGGACACCACCGGACAAAGAATTTTCTAGTTTGGTGCTGTCCGGTGACAAAATGTATCGAAATGTATCGAAATTGGGTCAGCTGCCACTGGATGAAACGAACACCAATGGAGAAGTACCGTACATATACCGGCCGAGAACCGGTCGAGAACCGGCCGAAACGAACACCAAAGGACAACTACCATACATGTACCGGATTATAACCGGACAAGAACCGGGCGAGAACCAGGCGGACCGACCATCAACCGGACATATACCGGACTGTAAATATATTAGGTTGATCGTTATAATCTATCTTATTTTAAGTTTGAAGTAATTTTCACTTTAAGCCCCAGTCACATGACGGGCTGCGTTCGCTTGCGATTACTTGCCGACCAAAAGTCTGCGAGCTCCTTGCGACAAAAATGAAACAATTTGTTACAAACTATTTTAATACGTTGCCATGTCGACAATGATGCACCAGGCGACATTGTGACGTCATCATACACGCGCCACATCGCGTCAGTCGGCAATCGCTCGGCGTTTAGTCGTAAGGTGGTCGTAATTTAACTGCAAAATGCTCGCGAATCGATCATAAGCGAACGCAGGCCTTGTGTGATGCTCGAGTACAGCTACTATGGTCGCAGATCAGTCGGCGAATGCTCGCCGACCAGTCGGTGGAAACGCCAGAGGTCGCAAGGAGATTGTTGGTGCTGCAGTGACAACCTCCTTGCGACCAAAAGGGCCGAAATGGTCGGCGATCAGTCGGCGATCGCTCGCAGAGCAGTCAGCGATTAGTGGTAAGGTGGTCGTTATTTAATTGCAAAATGCTCGCGGATCGATCGTAAGTGAACGCAGGCCTCGCGTGACTGGGGCTTTAGATGGCTAAGTGTGTGTGGTTGAAGTGTGGGTGTGTGTGGTGAGGGTGTAGGTATGGGTGTGTACGGACGTGCCGAAAACACACCTATATCCCCTCCGACACACACCTATACCCCCAGTACCCTTTACATGCCCACCACACACCTAAACCCTCACCACACACTTACACCCCCAACACACACCTACACTCCCACCACATCCCTAAACCCTCATCACACACCTACACCCCCAATAGACACCTACACCCCCACCACATCCCTAAACACCCACCACACACCTACACCTCCACCACATCCCGAAATGCCCACCACACACCTACACCCCCACCACATCCCTAAACCCCCACCACACACCTACACCCCCACCACATCCTAAACCCCCGCCACTCACCTACACCCCTACAACATCCCTAAACCCCCACCACACACCTACACCCCCACCACATCCCTAAACCCCCACCACACACCTACACCCCCACCACATCCCAAAACCCCCACAACACACATACACTCCCACCACACACGGTAGCTGTCTGGTATGTCCGGTGACGTTCTCGCCACCGCACACGTAACGGACACAGACATGAACCGGACAAAATGGACAAACCGGACACCAACCGGTCATGTACGGATGGGTACGAAACATGAACCGGACACCAACCGGACACGTCAGTCCAGCGGGGTCCAGTAGAAGTTTTGTGCATGTTCAAAACTTGTACCGGACATGGGACATGTACCGGACATTGCCGTATTTCACCGGAGAGTGTCCGGTTCATGTCCGGTTCCCCAGTCCGGTAAGGTGTGACTGGGCATTTAAGCATTGCATGCACAGAGAAAATAATGTATTATGTAATATATATTACTTGGGTATGTTGCAAATATGTCAATGAATTATTCTTGATTCTGATTTCATTCAGAAAATATTGGGAAAGTGATATTTATTTTAATGGGATGATCTGAGTCCAAATTTGATAATTTGATTTCTTCTTGAAAAAAAAACCCCACTTCATATGCAGTGTTTCATCTTGTATTACAAATCCTCTATATTTTTTAAACAATGGAATAGACACTCTAACATGTTGAGATCTTATTTTCTGTATGAAATGAGTTATGTTAGTTTTAGCAAATTCATATCAATGGGCGATATTAGGAGTATTTCTCATGAGCATAACTGCAGTGGCATCTGCTGTTACTCTCACAACACTGTCTCCAGGACAGGTTCCTAAAGCGGCTGTCACACTATGGCGTATGACATAAGCGGATGCCGGTGTAACGGTTTGCATCACATACGCCGTCATACGCTTCGAATACGCTTCACATACGTCGTATACGCCTGGCGTATCCCTTCATACGCACCTCCGTCCGAAATTTTGTGTGCATCCTAAAATAATTCCAGCGTATGGCGACGTAAGGCTCATACGCTGCTCATACGCTATGCGTACGCCGTCATATCTTGCGCATACGCTATAGTATGCCGGCATACGTTATGCATATGCTAAAACCGCTTCTTCGGCATATCTATAGCGTATATAGCGTACGCCTGGCGTGCATGTAATGTATTTGAGCGTACTCCAACATATGCCTAGCGTATGTGCACGTATGCCCAGCATATGCTCTCGGTATATATAGGTGTCGCAAGGCTTCTTCTGTCAGTCCGGCTCTGCTGCTCAGACAGGATGGATGTCCATGCACTCCAAATACAGTTCCAGCATCGGTACAGAATTGCCCTATATCAGCATGAGCTAGGTCTCTACCTCATGGTTCTTCTGGCGGCCTATCTTGAGAGGAGAAGGAGGAGGCAGCGGCGGCAGCGCACAGTGTGGGTCAGACCCTGGATTGGGAGGCGGCCACAGTTTGGCTTGTACGACAAGCTAATAGTCGAGCTCCACAGCGAGGACACCGCGTCGTTCGTGAACTTCATACGGATGCCTCCCCAGTTGTTTGACGAGATTTTGGGGCGAGTGGGACCGAGGATTGAAAAAAACTGCACCACATTCCGAGTGCCGCTTGAGCCTGCACTGAAGATCGCACTTACTGTGGCACCTGGCATCTGGCACCAAATACTCGTCGATGAAGTTCGGGTGGAGGGTCCCCCACAACACACAGTCGCTCATAGTGCGTGAAGTCTGACAGACCATCGTCGATGAGTACATGGACGAGGTCATGACGTGTCCGACGACTCCAGAAGGATGGCGTGCCATCGCGGACCTATTCTTTGAGAAGTGGAACTTTCCCCATACCTGTGGCGTTCTGGATGGGAAGCAGATCGCCTGCCGGTGCCCTCCAAACAGTGGGTCGCTGTACTGCAACTACAAGGGGTTTTACTCCGTGGTCCTGTTGGGACTAGTGGACGCGGACTATAAGTTTATCTGAGCAGATCTTGGGGGTTTGGGCTCTGCGTCTGATGCCCAGATCTACAACGACTCCGAGCTGAAGGAGGGCACTGAAGGTGGCACCATCGGCTTTTCGCACCCTGAACCCATCGTGGACGGCCAGAAGGATGTGCCATATTTCCTCATCGGTGACGATGCCTTCGCCCTGCGGCCGACCATGATGAAGCCGTATGGCAAGAGGGGGTTGAACAATGAGGAACGACTGTTCAACTACCGGCTGTCCCGAGCTAGGAGAGTGGTGGAGAATGCCTTTGGCATTCTAGCCAACCGCTTCCAAGTGCTGCTGACCACTATGCAGCACCACCCCTCCACCGTGAATGTCATCGTCAATGCATGTATGGTTCTGCACAACCTCATGAGGATGCGTGACCCAGCCCTACAGAACCTGCAGCTGGATAATCCCGAGACTGGCACCAACAACTTTGTCCCAGGAGTGTGGCGAGAGGGCCCAAACCTGCCAGACATTGACATTCCAACTAACCCCAACATCGCGTCCAAGCTAGGAAAGGAGCAGCGCAATCTACTTAAAGACTGGGTGGTCTCGCCCGCCGGAGCAGTATCATGGCAAGACAGCATGATCTGACAAACATTGTATCTGTCTGTATGTACTGTTATGATCTATTTTAAAAAACTTATGTGCTTTTCTTTACACTGTCCAGTTATCGCTTATTTACATGTCCGTTATGTTGTGACATATCTACTGTTATATGAGATGGTAATATGTTTATATCTATTAAAATAAATGATATCATTTTTTAGATATCGAAACCCAATTTACATGTCTGTTATATTCTTTCGATCCCTAATTACAGTTATCTAGTTAATGTATTTGTAATGAATTTGCTCTCTTTTTAAATTAATTACACTTTTGAAAGCATAACCACTGTTAAGAAGACAGGGGGAAAGAGGGTGAGGGACAGGGACAGAAAGGGGGAGAGGGAGGGAGAGAGAGAGAAGAGAAGAGAGGGAGAGAGGGAGGGAGGGGAGAGAGAGAGAGAGACGGAGGGAGGTAGGGAGGGGGGTAGAGCCTTGTGTCCTTAATATTCATAATAAATATTCTTTATTTTCAATGTTACTTTAATTTTACTTTAATTTATAACAATTACATTATGGCATGGCATTATTGAACGAGGACACAATAATTATAGTTTATTATATATTTATTTATACAAGACATTTGTCGACATATATAAATATATACATATGTGCATACAAACATTCAAAGATAAACAATACAACAATACATTTTACAAGCTATAACTACATATCTACATATCTACACTATAACTACATATCTACACATATCTACAAATGATCACTTGTCATGCGTCCCCACCGAGCCCCCCTCAGCTGGTGACGTCGTGGCTGACGGGGGGGGGAGGTCCAAGTTGGGCACCCCCAACACTCCCGACAGCCCAGACAAGTTCAACAGTCCGTTGGATGTCGGGCTGACTGACTCAGACAATGTTCCCGTTGCAGGGGCGACTCGTGTAGGTGTCGAGCTCGCCACGGCACCGACACCGGAAGGCGACGGCCAGGCCACACCGAGAGCCATGCCGAGTGTCCGGAGTTGGGCAGGCAGCTGCGCCATCACCACAGACCGCCGTTGCGCCAACTGAGGTTGAGGCTGAGGCGGGACCAGCTCCTGACGCAAGTGGAGCAGCAGAGGTTGAGGCAGAGGCTGAGGCAGAGGCGGAAGATGCGGCTGTGGCTGTGGGTGAGGCGGAAGATGTGGCTGCGTCATGTATCGCTGCACATACTCCTGTGTCTGAGACGCCCATGGTGATGCGGGTGGTGGCTGGTGAGTCCACTGGTGGGGTTGAGGATGGTATGCCTCACTTGCAGACACAAGAGCAGGTGCAGCCACAGGAGCCACGACTTGTTGGCCTTGCCCCTCCAAATGCTGCGACACCATCTGGTTGATTGGGCCACAGGTCTCAACAAACCGCTCCTCCGGCATGGTCAGGATCATGTTGCGGACATAGTTCGCGAACGCCACGCGCTTCGTCATCGCCGGTGTAGAAGGGGGCTCCATGACCTTCAGCATGTCCCCAGGCTCATCGAACCTCTTCTGGATGGCAGCGAAGAGGTTCGCGTCATCTGGGGCTGACCGCTTCCCCATCCCCTTTCCCCGCTCTCGGGCTGTAGCGGGAGGAGTGGCGGGAAGGTCCTCCTCCATCCCTACGTCCACATCCGTGGTCACATTCTCCTTGAGGCTGAGGTCGTGATGTGCCGCGTCGATGGCACGGCCACCTGCAAGACAAAATAATAAAATAACATAAGTAACATGAACGCAAATCAATCTTTCCACAAAAGACAACACAAGTCAACAATAAAGAAAAAAAAGTTAGCGATAAATGACTAAATTGATTTATCAAGATTCATAATGCAAATAACATATATCGATTGTCGACTTCTCGATTTAACAATAACTACACAACAAGTCAACATTAAAGAAAAACAACAAACATATAACATTCAACAAATAACTTGATTTACCAAGATTATTTACGTAAATAACATATATCGTTTTGTCGACTTCTCCAGAATAATCGGGGTTTTACAAGAATCCTAACGCCCACACTAGTCAGAAGGATAGAAGATTATGTACTTACACTTCTGCAGCGCTCCGGCCGGTGATGGACGAGGGACCGCAGGATCCACTCCTCCCTCTCAGTCAGAACAGCCGCTCCGTCCCCGCTCTTTTTCTTGTGCAGCCGCATGTTGGTATCCCGCAGTAACTTGAATCACTTCTGGAGATGGACCACTGTCGTTCCCAGAAGCTTTGCCTGGTCCTCCCACATCTTCCCCTTCCTGTCAGTGCGACGGTAGTCGGTCAGCTTGATGTTCCAGATGACTGGGTTTTCCTCGAGGAGCTCCAGCATCTGCCCCTCCTTGAAGACCGACAGAGAATTGTCACTCTTCTTTGCCCTCCTTTTCTTTGCAGAGGACAGGCCAGAGGTGCAGGTGGAGGCTGAGGCGGAGGCATTGGAGGTGGAGGCGGTGGAAGCCGCCCGTGAGCTGCCCCGAGAAGCAGGAGATGGAGAGCTGGAGCGGGGTCGCCACTGGCGCGTCGTCTGCGTCTCCACTTCCATCTCCAGCTCTTCCAATGGAGAGGGGTGTTGTGGAGAGTGGTGTTGTGGAGAGTGGTATTGTGGAGAGTGGTGTTCTGGAGAGTGGTGAGGTGAGTGGTTAGGTGAGGACGTAGGTGAGGAGGCTGGTGATGGTGAGCATGGCAAAGTATGCTTCTTCCTGCCTCTCCCACGGCCTAGTCCTCCTCCAATGGTGACAGCAGCCCTGGAGGCTGGTGTAGCAGCAGCAGCAACAGCAGTAGCAGTAGCAGCAGTGGTGTTCCTCTTAGCAGCCATGGTGGCAGAGTGAGAGGACAGCTGGTTGGTTGGTTTGGGGTGTTCGTAACCTTACGACGGTTACCGGTTGCAGAACTGCAACATTATAGAGAGGCTCCGATAAATCGGCCCAATCTTTGGTTTGAAGACTTGTCTTTGTAGAGGAAGTGGTCTTCGTAGAGGAAGTGTTATGAAGGCTGGGACATCCTTCACGACGTAGTGACGACGGGGCGCCGGGCGGCAGCGGATCTCTCCGTGCCGGTATGTAGTAGAGCTGTAGGTGTGTGTAGTGTAGTGTAGCACTTGTATCCGGTCAGCAGGGGTTCGAGGAAGGCGGGCAAAGGTGGGAGCAGCGGTCGTTCCAGCAACAAGAACCAGACAAAGAAATCGTAATAGGTCAAGGGCCCCACCCAAGAACACAACAACCCTGGTCAGGGGAAGAAGTGTGCCTGGGAGAAATCGAATGGGCAGAATCTAGGAAAGAGAAATGAGGAGAGTTGAGTCAAAGGACCGTGCCTATCTGCCCTATGGTGACCATCCGGCGAGCCATAGACACGGACAGAGTAAGAGTAGAAAGTGAAAATGCCGGCGGGCACCCCCTCCTGGAACTCTTTTCAGACATATCAAGGAGGTGCCAGGCCGGCAGAGAGGTGATAGAGAGAGGTGTGGACGAAGTGCGGTCCGGACAGCAAGTCTGAAAGGACAGCTGCTGCTGCAGGGTATTTATACCCAGGCGGCCACCCACCCCCGACCTCA
This sequence comes from Branchipolynoe longqiensis, assembly GCA_030323885.1. Classification (NCBI taxonomy): domain Eukaryota; kingdom Metazoa; phylum Annelida; class Polychaeta; order Phyllodocida; family Polynoidae; genus Branchipolynoe; species Branchipolynoe longqiensis. The sequence goes on along the minus strand of CM059192.1, from coordinate 103,596,131 downwards.
TAGGGATACCATATGCTTTCCATACGCCATGCATATGTCGTGCATACGCTGCTCATAGGACGCGCATAGGTTACACATACGCTGCTCATACGCTAGGCATAGGTCACTCATAGGTGACATATACGCTCAACTTGCCACTCATAACCGTCAAAACAAATCACAGTACGCCGCGCATAGGTCGGGTTACGCTTTGAATATGCCGCCATAGGCTAGGGGTAGGTTATGTATAGGTTACGCATACGCTCCAAAAGGCACCGCAGTGCACAAAGGTCACCATACTTCGTCCCGCAACATTTTTCAAATTTTTGCGGTAGGTTTTACATACGCCACTGCCATACGTTGTAATGTGACAGGGCCTTTAACAAATACGCTCGGGGTGGACAAAATGGTGGCTTAATCTAAAACTATTTTTCAATAACTGATATAAGTACAGCAAAATAGGATTTAAAGTATTTTATGATTGTAGAAGCTGACAATCTGGGTTATTAAAAAAAAAAGCATTAAAACAAACTGTAGGACTTGTACTGGTAGCTATTATCCCACAGGTAGCTGTTATCTTACAGGTACCAGGTCCAGACGGGATGGCCGAATGAGTTAGAGCGTCCGTCTCCCATGCTGGTAGATCATGGGTTCGAACCCTGGTCGAGTCAAACCAATGACTTAAAAATTGATACATTATTAGGACAGGGCAAGGACTGGTGTGCTCAGTGTCAGGATAATGTGACTGAGTGGGATACCAGGTCATGATGCCAGCAGCCTGGTTTCCCAGTGGGACAGCACTATAAAGTCACCATGAGTGCGCACTGTCACAAGTCGGTACCCGTCCTGATATGACCTCAGATGTTGCTAGGTCGTAAAACAACAAAAAACAAACACCCCCCTACAGGTACCAGCACAGATGTGACGTCATCGCTCCTAGCGAACCCCAACCAAGAGGTGGGTTACTGGGGTCAGGTCGTTTTGCACACGGCACGTGTATTTCTCGACTCCACTCGCGGTGTTTGATTTGAAATTCTGACGACTCGGGTGACCCGAGTCGCCCAGGTCGTGTTAATCGATTACGGCCTAGGAGGCTGTGGCTGCATGCTGCTGGAAGACTGTGGCTGATGACATGCCCAGCTAACACATAACGTTAAGTAACATCAGGCTAACATTATTATTTGGATATGGTAGGCCTTCATTATAACGTCATAGTAACATTATACCAGGTACTGACTTCATAACATGTATTGTAATATTATTGTGACTGACAGAGGGCAGCCATCTTGGAAGAGACTAAAGACATGTGAGATATAAAGTATACCCAAGCCTAATCCAACGTAATCTAGTTCATATTGGTGCAATCTTCACTACAAATTTGGCGACGAGGACGGGATGATCTGGGCCGACCATCTTATGACCATTCCATTGGAAACTAACCTGCATTAAAGTGACATTCAATAAAAGTAAGTGAACCAACATAAAATAATGCTATATAACGTTTTTACTCCATACAAAATAACGTTTTATAACGTTATACTGACATCAGTATGATGGGTTTTTTGTTAGCTGTGTGGGGATGAATTAGCTCTCATAATCCCTGAGGTGGATGGTTGAACTTCAACTGCATTGTCATTGAGCGGCTGGTCCATTGGTGCAGAATCTAAAAAATACATCATCAGGGAAAATGTCTCTCTTCATTAGATATATCCCAGTCTTGTTGAAGCGTGCAGTTATGTTTGTGCGCCCAAGGAAGGAAGTTCATAAATGCTGACGGCTTTCCCTGGCAACAGATCGAATTGCTCTTTTCTTCTCTATGACTTCTTCCACAGCCCTCTTCATTAGCTCTGCTGAGAAGAGACCTCTGTCCGTCTTTCGTTATTTATTTCTAGGCATTCTTCCTATACTTGATACAGCACTCTGAATAAAAGTAATATCAGTAATTAGTTTTCTACCAAATAACATTGATTTCATTGCTGTATATTCCTTTGAAATGCAGTGGGGTCCAATGAGCCACCTGCCCATTGGACCCCAAAGTTGCTCATCAGACCCCACAGAAAATGGCTCATTGGTCCCCAACACCACTTTCGTTGTAGCCCAGTATACTAGAGAACCACATGGCTGATCAACTAAAACTGTATTTAGAAGTCAAGAGAAATTACTAACAAAAAAAAACAAAAACCCTGAAATATATATTATCACCTCAATATTAAATTGTAACCAAAACACAAAAGATTTATTTGAGGTAGTTACAAACTTACTTTTTTGACTGGTGTGTTGATCGCCTGCTCCAAAGCTCTATAAACATGATGGGTGAAGGCCAGATGTGTAGTAGTTGCATTGATGATGGCTAGATGTCACTACTGTTTTCCAGTCAAGAGTTATAGGGATGGCTCAAAGGTCCCCATGGCTCATCAGTCCCCAGTTTCCCTTAATCAATGTACCTGAGAATATACTAGTAATAATTATATAGGCTATATATTTACAGCAATTTGTTTCGATATATATACATTTTTATTCACAAGATTACAAGAAACGAATTTTCTACTTGTGAATAAACACTGCACTTGTTTAATTTCTTTTAAAAACATATCAGATCTATAATTATTATTGGCTTTGTCTATAATAGTTTGTCTTACATTCCATGTATAATGGTGTGGATCACGGTCACACAGGCAACTCACATCCAGCACACACACACACATCATTTGGCATAGGGAAATAAAAGGGGGGACCATTAGATCTCAACCCTATTAGAGGCTACAACAAAGTATGGGTGGGTGGGATGGACAAACTTCTCACGATATTACTTAAAGACAATGATCCGTCTTCGTCGATGGCCAGGTAGTGAATGAATCTAGCATTTGAATCTACTACTGGAAGTTAGCTTCGATCCTAGCAACGCATGCTATGAACGGTATCTATGGTGCTCATGATATCAAGCCCGTTGTCAGGATTTTGAATTACGCATGTTAACGGCAACATGTACACTGATGTAGCCCCAAAACAATTATTTTCATGTAGATTTGACCATTTTTGAGTTTTTGAGTTTTACGTCCTTTCTGTTTACGATGACAATACACAATATTCACAACGTATGCAGCATCTGACAGCGACAACCAACACTACAGTTGTGGGACCATTGCCACAGCGCATACAAAAGCTATGAAAATTACTAACTTTCAAATACACATACATGAGTCAAATTTGGGGATATTTTGAAAATTCCAAAAGTATATTGCTTTTGGGTCATTGGAGCTTCCAAGAAAAATAAAATGTTCATGTTTGGACCCTTTTGAAAATTTTAGGAGGGTACCAAACTAGTCAGTCACTATTAATACACAATATTCACAACGCATACATCTGACGACGACGACAAACACTACGGTTGTGGGACCGTTGCCACAGCGCATGCGTGTGACTATCGTGTATTGAACACAATAAGAACGCTTGTTTTGTAAAGTGTAATTTTAATGTTTTATTTTAATAGGCCAGTCTCGCAAAGCGATACACTTTGGGACAACTGATTTCCAGTTTACTGGTGAACATGGTACCAGTAAGATATAGTCATAATCACTCTTTCTGATAGTTAATAATGAAACCAATTAAGGAAGGATATAAAAAATAGAAACCCTTAAATCTACAATCGCGACGATCATGCTAAGTCATTACTAGACTGTTCTAAATAAACTATAAAACATTAACCACTACAATGTCTCAGGCGACTCTTCCAAAATATGCATATTGTGTTACTGTAGTACCAGCTCTGTAGCCGATCCTTTCACTGAAAGAACTATGTACACGTCATGATCGTACTGAGAAAATACCTTTCAGAGATGGAACACAATAACCAATAACACCCACGATAAAATAACTACAATCTCAGACGCGCTTACCTCAGCAAGAGGTCAAGCGTTCCTGGTTGTAAGTAAAAATGTCAGGCTAGTAATCTATATGGAGCTTCCTGAATGTGGTTCACAATACAATAAATGATATATTATCGGGTGGACTGAAATCAAGACTTTCTACATTTCTCTGTGTTAATTTTCATTTCCTCATACATATGAAATTATTACATAATGTAAATCCAGAAAATCTACAGTTGTGACAACTTAGTGCTATCACATGTGGAAGATTCGCCACAAGAATAAGTCCTCATCTCTAAAAGACCATAAAAATGTAGTTCCCTTTTCAAAGAACATAAAAAATGTAGTCCCTCTCTCAAAGACCAAAAGGAATCTCGATATAACAAATCCCATCGTGCTTCAAAATGAACAAAGTTACACAAGTCCTTATTCACCTTTGATAAATACAGAACCAAATTTCTCCATCAAAGTGGGTAGCACTGCTGCGAGAAGCCGACATGTTGAACGAATGTTATCCCAGTGTGTGTGGCAATACCTCCCCCCTGTGTGGACTCATCACCGCTCGTTGTCGGGTTACAACCACTGCTTCCCGGTGCTGGTTACAGGATGGTGCGGTAGCAGCGAAGGCGCACCACTCCTTCTACTCACCTAGGTCAGTATTTTATAGTGATATACGGTTTCATTCTTCACCAAAAGCTACAACAATTAACAAATACTTTGGTAGTCCTGATGGATGTTATGCCACTAGGTAAAACTGTTGATTCCAGTATTATCGCTAATAAAACCACATGCATAGTGAATATCCCGGTACCGCCATTATGAAGCCATGGGGACATGGCTGGGAAGCATGGGGAGGATCTCACTAAGGATGTGTCGGGTAATATTCACGAGTCTGATCCCATCCTAAATGGTGATTTTCCTCTTGTGATTCTAGTATAGAACCTGTTTGTCGGACCAGTCATTCCATATGTATAGAACATGCTGCACGCAGTGATGTACATGCTCATGTGTGCAGTGTGTGACACAGGGCAGTGTCAAGTGTTTCCCAGAGAGCCGGTGTAGTCCTCGCCAACGTGAAATAATACTATAACACCTTGTAGCGACCCTTGTTTTGAGGTTGGTATGAATTTTGCTGAAATAGAAGGAGAAAGGTGTTAAAAAGCTACCACTAAATATAAAATATTGTCAGTACAATAGCTTTAAAATACAAATGAGTTAGATCTAGAATTCACCGAAGGAAACAGTAATACATTGTTTGTTTAACGAGCCCCCCCGCCCCCCGCAACTCCCTGCACAAAAAGTAGACATCGGTTATTGGGGGGAAACAGTAATACATTGTTTGTTTAACGAACCCCCCCCCCAACCCCCTGCACAAAAAGTAGACATCGGTTATTGGGGGGAAACAGTAATACATTGTTTGTTTAACGAACCCCCCCCCCCAACCCCCAACCCCCTGCACAAAAAGTAGACATCGGTTATTGGGGGGAAACAGTAATACATTGTTTGTTTAACGAACCCCCCCCCAACCCACCCAACCCCTGCACAAAAAGTAGACATCGGTTATTGGGGGGGAAACATAATACATTGTTTGTTTAACGAACCCCCCAACCCCCAACCCCCTGCACAAAAAGTAGACATCGGTTATTGGGGGGAAACAGTAATACAATTAGCCATTATTAACTACTGCGAATTAAGCCTTAAGGTTTAATTGCATCAAATTCCTCTTGATGAGCATTTTTTTTTTATTTGGTGACAAGTTTTTTTTATTCTGCCCATAACGTATAAGCTCCCGTGAGCATTGATTTCGATAGTGTGAATACGTGATTTGGGTTTTACATCCTAGCAATAACTTAGGTTATCTCAGGACCGATACAAACTTGTGCCTTCTACTAGCTTAGTAATGCTGCCCCACTGATAAGGAGCCACGTCATCAGCATCATGATACAATATCAAACTTAGTCACACTATCACAACCATGACTGCCACGTTGGAAACCTCGGTTCTCGCCCGATCACTGAAGTTAAGCCGCGTTGAGCCACGTTAGTATTTGAACGAGTGACGCATAGATATCCTGATACAGGCATACAGAACTACCAAATCAGTGGTGGCTAAGTATGATCTCACTAGTCTTTGCCCTATCCGACTAGTGCATTTAAACAGACAAACAAAAATATATTTATATATTTCATTGTTAAAAGAAAAAGGGAAAAAGTTTTGAATCGGCCGGGGATCGAGCCGACGTCCCAGGCCGGCAGCGGGCCCTCTCCCGCTACCGCCCGTCATACTGCGGGTACTCACGAGTCTGATGAGCTCTTCCTTGATGAGGCGGGTGATCTCCTTCTTCGCCTTCTGGATGTTCAGCTCTGACGTGGCCTCGATGGCGAGGTACAGCTTCGGCTCGCCCTCCTTCGGCTCCTTGTTGGGCGGGAAGTAGGTGCCGCGAACCGTGATTCCCGCCTCCGAGTACTCCTGGATCTGCGCCAGTGCCTCCTGGTGTGTGCGAACGGTACCATGGTTAGTCAAGGTGGCCAAGCATGGGGTAGGGGATGGGGCGTTTAATTTGATCCTATCAAATTAACTATTTTTTAATTTAAAAAGGACAAAACCCCAACAAATTCAGCATATAATATCCGGAAGTTTGCTTCCATATAATTATTAAATGCCTAAATGGTGTTGATAACATTCTCCTCTGTGATAGTGGACCAATAATAACACATTTTATTTTGCTATAGTATATTACAAGTTGATACTGCCTATACTACAGAAGGGCCCGCGGAGACCTCATTGAGATCTACAAACACCTCAGCGGAACTTATACAGTCAAAAACCGGTACATCATACTCGAGCCAACACACGGTCTGATAACCAGAGGGCATAATAAGAAGATCGTCAAACCCAGAACTAACAAGCAAGTTCGTCAAAATTTCCTCACTGAAAGAGCCGGGAAGACTTGGAACAGATTACCAGCTGATGTAGTGAATGCCCCAAGCTTGAACTCTTTCAAAGAACGCCTCGATAAGCACTGGGTAATTTACCGCTATAGTCAGCGCTCGCCACACAAAAACTATAATTTCACTAGGTCCCACTTAGACAGGCCAAAGCTGCTAACAGGCATTGATGCCTAATTTCTTAACCAGAAGAGGATAAGTATAAGTATAAGTATGTAAGTAAGTATTGAAATATTTAGCAATTTGAAAGAATTGAATAAACATCCTAATAACATGTATTTTGAGTGCTGGCTCTATTGGGAAACTGAGATAAGCATCCATCCTGGCTTTGCTTAGAACGATACTGATTCTGAGGTCCTTGGGTCTCCAATCTTATATTGGCCAATAACTGCTTACTTAATATAAGAACGCACTAAAGCCCAATTGTGCACGATTATAAACTCTTACTTCACGAAAACTGATCTGCAAAATAGGCAAATAGGTGTAATCGTCACAAACAGGTAAGGTTTTTTGTTGCTCAACGGTGCCATTCAGTAATTCTGTTCACAAATTGAGGAGGGATCCACGAGTGTATTGGCTGACCTTGGAGGTGACCTTCCAGCGCGCGGTCTGTGGGAAGTCGTTGATCTCGAGCTCCTCCTCATAACGCTTGAAGGTCTCCTGTGTAGGCTCCTCGGACTTTTCCACCTCCTCCTGTGGCCGGTAGCCCAACTTCGCATTCAACTTCTCTGCCATCTGTTCAGCGATCGTCTTACTCTGCAGCGACAAGCCAACAAAACGGGTTAACCCACATATGCTCAAGGTCCCAAACACAGACCTCCGGCACAATAACAGTAAAACAGTGATCAAGTTCTTTAGGAATAGGGGTGTGTGTGGGGAGGCGGGGAGGGGTGTGTGAGGTTTTCTCTTCAATAGACCCCTTTCAATGTTTATAAACATTGTGTATGCATGCACAGCTTGGCTGCAGAATGAAGGCACACTGCCATTGAGTTTGCCGATACGCGCAGTGAAAAACATCAGTTTTATTCAAAATTAATAGAAATGCAGAACCCTAACCATATAAATTTAGCATAATCTCTTTGTTAAACATGTTTTCTATATGTGTTCCAAGCGGTTTGTGTCTAGGTCGTGTGGTTTTAGAGATATTTGACTTTTTCTATTTGAAGATTGCTCACGGCCAGTGATAATTCATTGAGTTTGCTGGTATGCGCAGTGCAAAACGTCAGTTTTATTCTAAATTAATAGAAATCTAGAACCCTAACTGTATCAATTTAATATAATCTTTTCGTTAAACATGTTTTCTATGCGTTCCAAGCGGTTTGTGTCTAGGTCGTGTGGTTTTAGAGATGTTTAACTTTTTCTGTATGAAGATTGCTCATAGCCACTGAGTTTGCAGTGTGACGTCCTGCAGCCAAAAGGCGCGCACACTGACCAAGATACCTATGCTGATGTAATATGAAATAGGTCTATTAGCGGACTTTCCTAAACAATTCTGGGTCAGAGAAATTCTAAAACAACAGGAAAACTTCAATAATATTCAATTGCTTCTATTACTGGTTTTACATTAATATAGTGATATACTATTGTCGTGGGGGTGATGAAAATGGGAATTAATGCGCCTAGAGCGGGACTCGAACCCACATCTCTTTGCATTCCGGGCCAGTGTGCTAACCATTACACCACCTAGGCTCCCTGATATCAATACACTCCCCACGCCTACCTGTCTATGTGGTTACTTGCCTGAGAGGTCAGTGCAGACCACTACACTCGTCCCCCTGGAATTGTAAGTCTTGTAATGCTTACAATTACATACATACAGGCAATGCACTAACACATACATACACAGGGTAGGTTCAACAACCATACAGCGCAAAGCTTGTACAGGATCCTGATCACGGCAACCAGTGTCGTGGGGGTGATGAAAATGGGAAATATTGTGCCTAGAGCGGGACTCGAACCCGCATCTCTTTGCATTCCGGGCCAGTGTGCTAACCATTACACCACCTAGGCTCCCTGATATCAATACACTCCCCACGCCTACCTGTCTATGTGGTTACTTGCCTGAGAGGTCAGTGCAGACCACTACACTATGATGTTTCTAAGAGTGGCATGGGAGCACTGTGACAATGTTTTAAATGTAGCGCAGCGCATTAAGACAATGATTGTAAGTGTAGCACGGCGCACTATAACAATGGTTCTAAGTGTAGCATCGGAGCATTATGATAACAGTGCTAAGTGTTGCATGGGAGCACTGTGACAATGATTCTAAATGCAGCACGGCATACTATGACAATGATTCTAAGTGTAGCGTCAGAGTATTATGATAACAGTGCTAAAGTGTTGCATGGGAGCACTGTGACAATGATTCTAAATGCAGCACGGCATACTATGACAATGATTCTAAGTGTAGCGTCGGAGCATTATGATAAGACTGCTAACTGCTGCACCGGAGCAGACACTTGTTCTAAGTGTTGCAGGGAGCACTGTGATAATGGTTCTAGGTGTAGTGCCAGAGCACTGCGATAATGGTTCTAAGTGTTGCAGGAAGCACTGCGATAATGGTATTAGGAGTAGTGCCGGAGCACTGCGATGATGGTTCTAAGTGTTGCAGGGAGTACTGTGATAATGGTTCTAAGTGTAGTGCCGGAACAGTGCGATAATGGTTCGAAGTGTTGCAGGGAGTACTGTGATAATGGTTCTAAGTGTAGTGCCAGAGCACTATGATAATGGTTCGAAGTGTTGCAGGGAGTACTGTGATAATGGTTCTAAGTGTAGTGCCAGAGCAGTGCGATAATGGTTCAAAGTGTTACAGGGAGCACTGTGATAATGGTTCTAAGTGTAGTGCCGGAGCACTACAATAATGGTTCGAAGTGTTGCACGGAGCACTGTGATAATGGTTCGAAGTGTAGTACGGAGCACTACAATAATGGTTCGAAGTGTTGCAGGGAGCACTGTGATAATGGTTCTAGGTGTTGCAGAGAGTACTGTGATAATGGTTCTAAGTGTAGTGCCGGAGCACTACGATAATGGTTCTAAGTGTTGCAGGGAGCACTGTGAAAATGGTTCTAAGTATGGCAGGGAGTACTGTGATAATGGTTCTAAGTGTTGCACGGGAGCACTGCAATAATGGTTCTAAGTGTTGCAGGGAGTACTGTGATAATGGTTCTAAGTGTTGCAGGGAGCACTACGATAATGGTTCTAAGTGTTGCAGGGAGCACTGTGATAATGGTTCTAAGTGTTGCACGGGAGCACTGCAATAATGGTTCTAAGTGTTGCAGGGAGTACTGTGATAATGGTTCTAAGTGTTGCAGGGAGCACTGTGATAATGGTTCTAAGTGTTGCACGGGAGCACTGTGATAATGGTTCTAAGTGTTGCAGGGAGCACTGCAATAATGGTTCTAAGTGTTGCAGGGAGTACTGTGATAATGGTTCTAAGTGTTGCAGGGAGCACTGTGATAATGGTTCTAAGTGTTGCAGGGAGCACTGTGATAATGGTTCTAAGTGTTGCAGGGAGCACTGTGATAATGGTTCTAAGTGTTGCAGGGAGCACTGTGATAATGGTTCTAAGTGTTGCAGGGAGCACTGCAATAATGGTTCTAAGTGTTGCAGGGAGCACTGTGATAATGGTTCTAAGTGTTGCAGGAAGCACTGTGATAATGGTTCTAAGTGTTGCACGGGAGCACTGTGATAATGGTTCTAAGTGTTGCACGGGAGCACTGCAATAATGGTTCTAAGTGTTGCAGGGAGTACTGTGATAATGATTCTAAGTGTTGCACGGGAGCACTGCAATAATGGTTCTAAGTGTTGCAGGGAGCACTGTGATAATGGTTCTAAGTGTTGCAGGGAGCACTGTGATAATGGTTCTAAGTGTTGCAGGGAGCACTGCAATAATGGTTCTAAGTGTTGCAGGGAGCACTGTGATAATGGTTCTAAGTGTTGCAGGAAGCACTGTGATAATGGTTCTAAGTGTTGCACGGGAGCACTGTGATAATGGTTCTAAGTGTTGCACGGGAGCACTGCAATAATGGTTCTAAGTGTTGCAGGGAGTACTGTGATAATGATTCTAAGTGTTGCACGGGAGCACTGCAATAATGGTTCTAAGTGTTGCAGGGAGCACTGTGATAATGGTTCTAAGTGTTGCAGGGAGCACTGTGATAATGGTTCTAAGTGTTGCAGGGAGCACTGCAATAATGGTTCTAAGTGTTGCAGGGAGCACTGCAATAATGGTTCTAAGTGTTGCAGGGAGCACTGCAATAATGGTTCTAAGTCTTGCACGGGAGCACTGCAATAATGGTTCTAAGTGTTGCAGGGAGCACTGTGATAATGGTTCTAAGTGTTGCAGGGAGCACTACGATAATGGTTCTAAGTGTTGCAGGGAGCACTGTGATAATGGTTCGAAGTGTTGCAGGGAGTACTGTGATAATGGTTCTAAGTGTTGCACGGGAGCGCTGCAATAATGGTTCTTGGTTACAGCCTTGCATCATGATGCCTGCCTACAGAGTTAAAAGGCACATACCGACACTTGTGGTGCCATCACGTTGCCTCCCTTCATGATGGCTGCTGCTGCCTGCTGCGTTATATCCTACAGGTGTAAAGAGGAAAACATTTAGCAGCCGAAATTATCAACCATGGGATAATAATGTAACAGTCACACTCATAATCAGCACCAGAAGTTACCAGCACCAAGGCAATAATGCAGCAACTGTACTGAACTAGATCACACAGGTATGCCTTCCTGTCGGAAAGCATAAACGAAAGATTCAAAACTAGGCGACCAACATTCAGACACCCACTCAAAACAAGCACCTCGTCCATAAGAACAATGCCCTCGTGCTGATATAAGTATTATTCAGAAACACAATACTCACACACACAAAGTAAGAAGGAAGCAACGTGTGCCGTTAGTACATTCACGGGATACATTTATTAACTTCAATTCTTTCAATATGAGTGAAGCTGATAACTGAGGTAACTGTGCACTTACCATGACTTGTGCATCAGTGCCGATATTGCGGTTGATACGTGACGCGAGGCGCTTGGCCAGCTCGAGCTTCTGCTGGTTGGAGGCTGACGGCGCTGCCTGCGTGTTCACCATCGGCTTCATCACGTCCGTCACGCGCTTCCGACTCGCGAACATGTCCTCAATCTTCTGGTCGATCTGCACGACGCGCACACAAGGTAAGGCACACATTAAAACAACAACCACAACTTTACTCAATTAGTTTTAGTCCTCAGTACGAGGTAGTGTAGTAGGAAATCTAAACTAAACAACAATGTCCTTAATCTTCTGGTCAATCTGTACAATAGATACAAAGGAGAAACAATACATTACACAAAAATATATCACTTATGGCGTCACTTTTAAGTTCCTCCTCAATGCACCTACAGTGAATCTTTATCAGTGAAAAGTAAGTTCCTTTCACGACAAATACTATTGAGTGAACTGAAATTTTAGGTCCTAGTAACATCTGTGGTCATAAAAACAGTGTGCACTTATCATGCACTTATGTTGACTTTATAGTGCTCCCCCACAAGGATACTGTGCCACCAGTATCATCAGCTGATATCCCATTTATGTTATCCTGATACTAGGCGAACCAGTCGATGCCTTATTCTAGTAATGCCAAGGGCCAGGCAAAGGTTTGACTCAGCCAAGAATTGAACTTCTCACATGGGGGTGGGGTGCACCCTACAGCCAAGCTCCAATACTACCCAGTGGACATTTCCGATGAACACATTCCCATGGCTGAAAACACATGTTTCCTACAGTAATATTTGAACACAGCAGTTGAACGCAGCTCATGGGCACACTTTGACAGGAAGTTGGAGGCAGTGCATGCGTCGCACGGAGCTGCCCCGGTACTCACATCGATGCCGCTGTCCTCTTCGTCCGAGTCCTGCAGCCCGAGCGCCGCCTTCTGCAGCTTCTTGCGCTCATCTGCCAGGTGCGCCTCCGTCTCGTCGAACTTGAAGCCCTTCCCCCGGAAGCCACTGCTGCTCCTCACCTTCCGCCCTTGCTGCAGTGCGCAACGGCCAACACATTGAAAGATCTCGTGAGACGATTTTAACCTGTATTCCTTACATGAATAGTGGATGTACCTTAATGAAATGTCACACTTAGAACGGGCTAGTTGAGATCGCACCCAGTAGGTGGGAATTTGTATTTTCAAGATGTTACACATTTCTCAGTCTGAAAGTGGTATCTGCCAAAGAAAAAGATGCAAATCTGCGGTGATATATATATGTAAATAACCGACAACAATAATAGTATCCTTATCCTAGTAATTAATATCTTATATTGTCCAATATCATGAAGATTCCTGGATGAAAGTGATTATGGCGGGAAAAAGGTTTTGGCAGCGATAATAGTCACGACAACAGTGGAATGCTCTCCAAAGATAATCTGTATTGACTGGTCAGTGGAATGGAGCTAGTGGAGTACTCAAAATCCGACCTCCGGGAATTGCACCACAGTGCTAAGCCTATGGGTGAATATCTACGTTCTCACGGAAAATCTCTACTTGCATCGCTTATTCTGATCGACGACACAGTTCCCTGGCTGCTTGAGAGCCTCCTACATTTTCGCGTTTGCTCCTACACCACGTGCTGCTTTATATCATAGCAACGTCTAAGGATATATCAGAATGGAATTCTGACTGAACAGTTGCTGTCTTATATCCAGGGCATTAGTGATAGTTCACCGGCAATTATCAAACATTGCAGAAATCAGCAAAATCATGGAGATCTTTCAAATCAACCCCGTCTACCTGTCTACCTCGCTCCTTGTCTGGTGAGGGCAGTGCAGGTGAGATATATGGTACAGGGAGGTACTGACCGCTTCTTGTGAGTTCTTGTAGTTGTTCCACAGCTGGTTGAGGTCCATTGGCACCTTGGAGCCGGCCATTTCGAGCGCCTTGATTATGTCCCCCACATAGCGCACCTGTACCTCCGTGATGAACGTGTAGGCGTACCCGTGCTTCCCAGCACGGCCCGTCCGCCTGCACCAGGCAAAGGTCACACATGCTATTTTAATACCAGCACTCTCTCTGCTCCGTCGAATGCCACTTGACCATATGAAATTCACTATTATGCTTCATAGCAAAACCTCAGTATATCAAGTGTGAAAGTAATCTAGGATAACATAAGCCCAAATCGATTAGCTTTTCTGCGATTCTCTGGCAGTGCTAAACCTATTAGGGACGGTGTTTTTTTGCGGAAATCACGCAATCATACAAATAGTTTAAAATATAAAAATCACATTCATTAAAAACTATAAAGATCTTTCAAGCCCGGTACATGGACAATAAAAAAGAACAACCCAAAACACCTTAAATATGTGTCAACATACTTAGTTCTCCTTGGCTGTCAGAATGATTTCAAATGGGCTGAAGCTGAAGGCCGAGGTCCATTTGAAATCACCCACAAGCAGTAGGATGTACATATATGCAGACTCGTGTCTTTCCAGAATGAAGAGGCAATACAAATTACAACTGGTTGCACAAAAATCTTTGATATAGCAGCTCATTGTTCACTCCCTGGAGTACAGGCTAATTTCTTGTAGGTAAGAAATTCTACAAAGTTAATAGTGTCGATCCAATGTATAAAGTAGGAGTAGCCTAGACAATGTTAATGCACACAAACACAACTAAAGCTTGGGATATTTACAATGATTGATTGATTGTTGCTTTACGTCGTGTCGGCAGCATAGGTCATATTCACGGTGAGAAATGCTTGTTTTTTGTTCGAACCATCGCTTTTACATGTAAAAGCAGACAAGCAATTATGTGCCAATAGACACTCATTAAATTAAAAAGCTCACAATCATATATTTGTGGCCAAGGGAAACAGATTCCCATAGAAAAATAAAAGTTTGATTAATAATTGATAGAATTTATATAGTAAACTATATGAGGTGGTACAGTCCAGCTGCCCTCAAAAAGGCTAAAATGTTTTCTTGTTTTACTTTAGTAAAAAGGTCATGCATACTGTCTGCAGTGTGAATTGTTGGTGCAGGGCCAACAAAATCAACACAACTTAGTCAAATGTGAGTGTCAGCGGGGACTGACACCCAATACATTCAGGGGGTGGTTCCCCCTTGAGCAGAAAAGCATGTGTAAGCCACGAGTGGCCAATACGGCAGCGGCTAAGGACCACTTGGTCCCGCCGACCTCCCGCATGAGTCTGTGGTGGCTTTCCCACAGATGGTTCAATTTCTTTAAGTTTATTAATGTTTTCATCCCACTCATGTTGCCATTTGGATTTTATGTGGGTGGCTATTAGTGGTTTCAGATCAGAGTGAGGGATCAGACACGGTTCAAGATCACAGTTCAGGGCCTTCTTCGCAGCCCGATCAGCTCGTTTGTTTCCTTGTATGCCGGCATGGCCTGGCACCCAGCACAGGATGTCATAACCATCCGTTGCCAGTTGGTTCATTTTATAAATGACGGTTACTAGAATAGGGTGATTCATTTTCAGTCCAGCAACAACCAGGATGCAAGAACTGTATATAACATAGTTAGTGTGGTTGGATACTTCGATACACTCCAACGCGAGAAGGAGTGCTCGGGCTTCTGCAGTGAAAATCGAGTTCTGATCGGGCAAGCATACGCCAAATTTCTTCCGTCGGCAGACTGCCGCGGCAGCTATCCGGCTTTGGTCTTTCGAACCATCAGTGTATATGGACAGGTGGTCTGCAAATTGGCCTTGAATCTCTGTATGCAGTCCTTGGTATTCGAGTGGATGTGTCCCAGACTTCCTCAGTTCCGTGAGTCGGAGGATAACCGATGGCTTCCTCAATGACTACGGGGGATGTTCTGGGACTTTGGCATCCTCCAACACGTCCAAATCCACGCCTAAGACCTCCAAATGAGGTTTCATTCGGAGCCTCAGTGGCCGGATGTAATTCGGGCTGGCTTCATACCTGGATTCATCATGTTGTTCGAATAGACAATTGTGTGCAGGATTCAATGCATTAGTTTTTATCTTGACTACATATTGCATGGCCAGTTTGATTCTCCTCTTGTTAAGTGATGGTTCGTTGGCTTCGACATAGAGGCTCTGAACCGGTGATGTGCGGAAGGCCCCAAGGGCCAGGCGCAGTCCGTGGTGGTGGACCGTGCCTAGCAGCCCAATATACGATTTTCTTGCGGAACCGTATACTATGCTGCCGTAATCCACTCGTGACCGAACCAAGGTCCGGTACACGGAGAGCAGAACACCTCTGTCCGCTCCCCACTCTGAGCTGGACAGCACCCTCAGAATATCTAGCGCTTTCAGGCATCTTATTTTCAGGTACTTTATATGTGGCATGAAAGACAGTTTTGCGTAGAAAATGAGGCCCAAAAATTTGGTTTCCTCAATGACTTTAATGGGATCCCCATTAAGGGTCAGCTCCAGTTCTGCATGCATTCTACGCAACAGGCGAAGTGCATGCAGGCGGTTTTGGTCTTGGAAAATTTGAATCCGTTCAGAACTGACCATCGATGGATCCCATTTATGCTTAGTTGTAGCTGTCTCTGACATTCATGTTAGCACCGCTGTAATATAAAACAGTCGTCCATGAAAAGACTACAGGAGACCCCTCGCTTTACAGCAGCAGCAATACCATTGACCTTGACCTGAAAAGGGTCACGGCCAGTATGCTGCCTTGAGGTACTCCTAGTTCCTGTGAGTGTAGGCTGGAATAGGTAGTCTTGACACGGACGTGGAAATGCCCGAAGGCCAGAAAGTTCCTGATGAAAATTGGCAGGTGGCCACGAAGGCCAATCATATGGAGATCCTCCATGATGCCGTGCCGCCACGTTGTGTCATAGGCTTTTTCGAGGTAAAAAAAGACAGCCACAACGTGCTCCTTCTTAAGGAAAGCATCTCTTATGAAGGTCTCCATGCGCACCAAATGGTCGAGTGTGCTGCGGCCCCATCTGAAGCAATATTGGAGGTTGGACAGGTGGTGTCCTGACTCCAGTAGCCAGAGGAGGCAGTTGTTTACCTTACGCTCCATGGTTTTACAGATACAGCTTGTGAGGGCTATGGGACAAGAGTTGTCTTTACCAGGTTTGGGAATCGATATTACTGTTGCCTCCCGCCAAGAGGCGGGGACGACACCCGACTCCCAGATGTTGTTGAAGAGTTGAAGCAACAGTCTCAGCGCAGGTTCGGGGAGATGTTTAAAAAATTGATAATGAATTCCATCAGGTCCAACTGCTGTGTCATGCGAGCTTTCCAAAGAACACCTCAACTGACCCATACTGAATGGGGAGTTGTAGTGCTCCTCGCCATCAGAGGAAAAGTCCAAGAGCTTTCGCTCTTGGCGTTCCTTGACGGCCAGAAAGCCCGGGAGGCAGTTTGCCAAAGACGAGTTTCCAGCAAAGGTGCTAGCCAATTCTTCACTTATTTCGTCGAGTGATGTGAGAATGGTGCCGTTTTGTTTCAAGTGCTGCACTACAGAAGAATCACCTCCTCTTCATTTGATTCTCCTGATCATTGTCCACACTTTGCCCAATGGCTTGCCCATGGTGATGCTAGAAACAAATCGTCTCCAACACTGCCTCCGCGCTTCTTTGATCGTTCTGCGAGCGCGCGTGCGCAGAATTCTAAAGAGCGCCAGATTTTCAGCAGTCGGTCTCCTGTGGAATTCACGCTGAGCTTTCTTTCGCTCCTTCATAGCCCTCCTACAGCTGTCATCCAACCATGGAGGCGTCAGATGCTTGGGAGTTGCAGAGGTCTTCGGAACAGTTTTCTCTGCGATCCATCTCAGCATCTCAGTGAAGGCATCGATGTCACTGATGTCTGGAGTGAATTCCTCGCGACATAGGGTCTGGAAGGTGGGCCAGTCGGCTTTACGAAGCCGCCAGCTCCTCTCTCGGTCTACGGGAGATGCCCGTTCGCAATTAAGAATAATAGGGAAGTGGTTGCTCCCGCAGAGGTCGTCCCAGACCCTCCACGAAAGGTCCAGCACCAGTTCTGGTTCTACAATGCTGAGATCGATGGCAGAGTATGTTCCGTAGCCAGGATGCAAATATGTGTATGAACCGTCATTCAATACACACAGAGCATGACCGGCCACAAGGTCCTCAATTCTCTTGCCTTTAGCGGTCCTATCGTTCCCCCCCCCCCATAATGGGTTGTGGCCGTTAAAGTCACCCATAAGTAAATATGGGAACGGTAACTGGTCCACAAGGACATCCAGTTCTTGTAAAGTGAGAACGGAGCTCGGAGGAATGTAAATGGAACAGAGAGTTAGTCTTATGCAGCATCAGATGAACAGCTACAGCCTGTAGTGTTGTGTCTAACGCCACTGGCATACAAACCACACCACGTCTGACCAAGATGGAGGAGCCGCCAGCGACTCAGTCTCCATCTGGCGCGTGCTTGTTATGAATGGTGTAGCCTTTAAGACTACAACTCTCAGAAGCTTTTATATAAGTTTCTTGTAGGCAAACAGCAAGTGGATTGAGGTTGCAACAAAGAAGAGACAACTCTTCGATGTTGCTCCTAAACCCTCGGCAGTTCCATTGAATTAGTTTTTGGAGATCGATGACCCCCTGGACGTAGGGGTCAAAGATCCCTTCGGAACTCGGTCCGACAAATTATTCTTCTTCTTTTTGGACATCGCTGGCTCGGCCAGTGTCTGCACCGCAATACTATTATTACTCTTGATATTTTTTTGGGTTGAAACCGGGGTCGGATTCGGGACTGGGTTGAAGGTAGTGGGCTTCCCCCTGTCAACCACGTTAGTTCAGTCTGGCATTCAATTGTCCTGTTGGAGACGTTGGCTGCTGCAGCATAGCTCATGGTGGTTGGCGAGGGAGTATTCGCCTCAGCCAGCCTTCGAGCTTCTGGGTAGCTTAGCCGCTTTTCAGTTTTGATCTGCTGAATGAGCTTTTCTTTTTTCCAGACAGGACAGTCTTTAAATATGGCCATATGGTCACCCAGGCAATTGGAACATTTTGCCTGCTTTTGACAACTGGTGTTGTCGTGACCTTTCAGACCGCACTTAAAACAGATGATTTCATTTTTGCATCTATCCTTGCCATGACCAAACTTCTGGCATTGGAAGCACCGAAGTGGGTTTGGGATGAAGACATCCACATTCACACTAAGGTATCCAATTTTCAAATTCTTGGGCAGAAAAGGCTTGCCAAACGTGAGGAAATATGTCCCTGTTTTTATGTTCTTGTTATCCCTCTTTATAACTATTCTTTGTACGTCTAACACTCCTTGAGACTTGAGCTCATGTGCTATCTCATCCTCATCAACATCATCATGATCTCTAGTCCGGATTACTCCTTTGCTAGAGTTGAGAGTTCGATGAGGAGAGGCCTAGATGCCTACGCCTGCTAGCGTGCTTGCACGTAGCAGATTGTTGGCATGCGCTTTTTTTTTTTTAGCACACTCCACCAAAATGTCCAGTTCGTAGCTTCTTCACGTCTTTAAGGGGAGACACGGGTGATCGGAACATGAATTTGGGTGAAACTGGTGATTTTTGGTTTACTAATTTGGTTTAAATGATATATTTTTTGGACAGATAATTACTTGACTGGATATTTGTGTATATAATATGGAATTCTAGATGATGATACTGGACTTTAACATTTTAAAGAAACTCTTTGTGAACTTTGAAGCTCGTTTTCTCAGAACTGCTTTTTTCAGAGTTTTGCCAATTTGCCCCCTCTAAAAATGTAAGTTATAATTGTAGCAGAAAGTTGAAACTTGGCAGTCTTATGTAAAAGTTGCTGCTGAGTGCAATAAGATGGTTAAAAACACTGTATCTTTCATAGTTCAAGGGATAGGGATGGAGACACAAAAATTGACCATTGAATTTTTTCTACCTCTGGTTCGTCATGTAGGGACATGTTGGTAATGACATATATAAATTCATAAACCACCTTATTGCACTCAACTGGACCAGTTCTTCATATAATAACTTGATTCAGGCAAATCTAGGCACATTCAGTATACTTCCTGGAGGGGGTAAAATTGTTGTGTGTGCAAGATCCTTCATCATATGACCCCTACTCAAGATAGAGCTTTGAAACTCTGCAGATATGCTTCTCTTGATACAAAGAATGTGTGCTCCAATTTTCAAAGCTCTATCTTTAATAGTTTTTGAGATACGGAAATCACCCCAAAATCACCCGTGTCTCCGCTTAACTGTGCCAGCGATTCCCATAATACCCTTGTGAATGGCAAAAGGGGAGAGTTAGGCAACTGATGCCTCGTCATTCAATGATTCAATCATAATGAACCGTGGCCAATCATCAGCGTTCGGACGTTAGTCCGAATCCGAGTCTGATTTTGTTTCCGTGTCTAATAATCTTTTTTCATTTGGTTTTTTTTTGGTTTGTCATCCTTGCTCCCCACCCACCAAGGAGCCCTCAAAATTGGGGTGTGTAGCCCTGTGGTAACCGACAGATACACACCAGGGATACGAGGATAATATACTCTAGCATGGAGGCATTAAAGGCTAACCAGTACTAGATTGACCCTAGCCACCGGCTTCTAGGAAGTGAAGAATGACTTGGTAATTGTGTAAATATAAATATGAATACAGTTGTTGTACGACATATATATCCATTAATCTACCTAGGGCTTGGCATGACCAGCCAATTAATTGGACCGGGCCAGTCCAACCTATCATCTAGATGAAGTCAGGGCCAAAGTGAATTGTTGGTCCAAAAGGAGCCTTGGTCCCTTGCAGTCCTCAGGCACCAGGATCCCTTTCTCCACCAACACGAGCCACGACTCACAGCAAACGAGTCGCCCCATTTGTTGCCTTTTACCATCTGCAAGGGGGTGCAGAGGAACTATTCTAACCCAGTTCCTCACATAAGGGGGGGGAAGGAGATTTTTTTTTTTTACAATTAACCGTGAAATAGCAACTTACAGATATAACTAACTTATACTCAGATGGCATTACAATTTTTGTATATATACATGATCATGGTTTAATAACCCCTAACTACCAATAAGTGCTTCCTCTCCCAATATCCTGAACATTTGACCACTTAGGATGAGCTGTACAGTGCACCGTTTTGGTCACGTGACACATTGGTGTACATTGCGCCGTTTTGGTCACGTGACACATTGAGCCCTACGCACCCACAGCGATGGACGTAGTCTTCGTAATGGTTCGGGCAGTCGTGATTCACGACAAGAATCAGTTCTTTGACATCGAGTCCCCGTGCTGCGACAGATGTGGCCACCTAATGAAGGAAGAACATACTTGTTTTATGACACATGTCCACTCATACAGTGATAGGATTCTCAAGTTAGTAAATGGTAAATTCATGTTCCGCAGAATCTGAATGAATTCCCTACAATCAACTGAATCAATTACCTTCATGATACTCATTTCAATTCCTCAACTGTATCAATATCCTTAAAAATTAATTGAATTACTTCCTCCATACTGAACCGAATTAAGTTGCCCATGTAATTCATTACATAATGGATCCATGATTTCAATATTAAACAATTCAATATGCTATTTTCTAATCTTCCGGCTAGTACAACAGTAGTGCATTTAAACCATTTAGGAATGAGTCGTTTAGATGGCATGGAGGTAGTCAATGAACGGTTGGGGTTTTACGTCATAGCAACATGTAAGGTCATATGTGGACCAGTGACGGCGCATTAATGCCAAATTTATAGTACTGCCTCATTGTGATACCGTGCTACCAGCGCCATAACCCCATATCCGACTCTGTCTCGTCATCCAGACACTGAAACGTCCTGCTTAAACCATTTGAAGCCGCTCCGCTCCAGTCGGACACGTCCCTACACACATGTAACGTAATGCTTCCATTGTAATGGTTATCTGAGTTGGAGACAATCGGGCGCCAAGAACATAACCACTTTATTGACACCAACAGAAGGCTGACGATGTGCACTTACGAGCAGCTTGATGTTGCCCTGCTTGAAGTCAGTGATGACGGAGTCCCGATCATACTGGTCGATGCCGCCATGCAGCGACATGCAGGGGTAGGAGTGTCGCATCAGGTTCTTCATCAGTTCATCAGCGTGCTCCTGTTTGTCAACGAACACCAGCACGGAGCCCAGCTCCTGGTACATGCCCAGCAGCTCCAGCAGCTTGTGCAACTTCTGGTCCTCCTCCAGCAGCACCTACGTGTCAATATTCCAGAGTTTGGGGGTAGTTAAACATATCTGAGAGCTATAATTGTACACACATATAATGATACTACGATAATAAAAAATAATTAAAGAACGCGTTGCAATGTAATAAAGGTACTATCGCACAGAAAGGGAGTTGTCTGTGTGACAGCTACATTATGTTACTAATGTTATGGTCTAAGGTCAAGGCTGTGGAGTTGGTATGTGTATACATAGCTGGAGGGGAGGGGAGGGGAGGGGAGGGGAGGGGAGGGAGCGGAGGGGAGGGAGGGGAGGGAGAATAGGGGAGAAGAGGGAAGAGGGGAGAAGAGGGTAGGGGAGAAGAGGGAAGAAGAGGGTAGGGGAGAAGAGGGTAGGGGAGAAGAGGGTAGGGGAGAAGAGGGGAGAGGACAACAGTTAGGGAAGTGGAGAGTGGAGAGAGGGGAGGTAAGGAAGGGGTAGGACGACGGGAAAGGTGAGAGGCACGGAGATGGATGGCTGTCAAAGACATGCTTGCTCACACTGTAAATGAACTAAAAGCAACTGCTGCCACTCACCACGTGCTGCTCGACTTCCTTACACACGACACTGCGCCCTCCCACCTGCACCTCGATGGGCTTCTGCAGGACGCGACGCGCCAGAGCCTCCATCTGTCGGGGGAAAGTCGCACTAAACATAACCGTCTGGCGGTCTGGGCGAATGTTGCCAACGATTCGCATCACCTAAAAAAGGAACGCATTTTGTTTAAATGGTGGTTGGAACGAAGACATGTAGAAAACGTCTGTCTGTGTGTTTGGACTATTCGTGTCCAAAGGTGTTGCTGCTTCTCCCCGTCACGCTTCCGTGATTACTGCAGTCAGTAGCCTCACGGCCGGTGACAATGGCGACCGGGGCTCGTTCATGTATTTCTTTTTTTTCCATTGATTATGCAGAAGAAATTCCAATCACGGACAATTGGTCCTAGCACTAGCCTAGTATAGCTGAACACTTTGTTAGTAGAAACAAGTATAACATTTTAACCCATTGGTTTAACTGGGCCAATGTTTGAACCTGTCAAATGGTAAGCAAGCACTCAACTCCTCATTCAACCACCCTGACTGGCTCACTGACAGTAGATAATAATAGCAATACAAGCTCGATATTTTGGCAGGGAAAACCACTCTCATCATCAGTATGGTTAAAACTATTGGCAAATAATTGTATAGTAAGCAACTTGACATAAAAGAACACCAGAAGCAGGTTAACGGCCACATACCTGCGGCTCGAAGCCCATGTCGAACATGCGGTCGGCCTCGTCCAGGACCACATAGGTACAGCGTCGCAAGTTGGTGACGCGCCCTAAACACAAAAAAGCACATGCTTAACCACAGGAGCACTGTCGAACCGCCATCTACATCAACCCAACAGCTCCCAGTAAAAAGTAGCTGTTGATTAATTGTCACACTGACCACTGATTGGGGCGAGTTGGAAATGTGTTAAATGAATAAAAGTGTCTCTAAAAACCCCACACAAACCGATGCTTTTCTGTCTCGATATGTGTCTTTCTCTATGCATGTGCATGTCTCTCTATGCATGCATCTCTCTCCCTCTCCTATCTGTCACTCTTGCTGTGTATGTGTATGTGTTTGTGGGAGGGGGAGGGTGTCTACAGCTCTACCTACTTCCTCCTTCCCCGCCACAAAAGATCTAATAAATTACATAACCAGTAGCCTTAGCATCACTAAGACACATATATACGACTACGAGTGATTTGTTGGGAGTGCTTCAGTTAACCAATGTAATGTTAGGGAGGGCAACGACCAGGAAACTGAAATATATAACACAAAATAAATTAGTCCAACATGAATTTCGTAAATACCACGAGAAGAAAAAGCCAATAGAAAAGCATATGCCCATTGAACAGCTCAGGGCCCGCGCGCTCTCTACCAGGTGCTGAACAGAGTGGCAAAGACAACCTTCTGAGTGGGAGGCTCTAGAGCTAGTTCAATCTGGTAGGACTTTCAGAACTGAATCAGAAAAATGGCATCTCAACTGGGAAGCAGTATACCCACATAACTCACCCACAATTGTCATCCCAACTGTACTGTATGTCTAACAGAGATCTCAGTGTGATTTGAGAAAAAGCCTCAAACCTCTGTAGATGAGTGAATGGGCATCCCTTATCACCATAGGTAAATGGGGATGGTTGACACATGCAAAACCAGCTACACCCCTCCCCCCTCCCCAACCCGCTATCGGTTGGTTGTTGGAGTTTACGTCCTGGCAACATCTAAAGGCATATCAGGCCCAGGCCCAACTCTCTCTCATCTCATCAGGTGGCAAGGGGCGTGAGTGTGAGTGTGGGGTGTGGGGGTGTGTGGGGGAAGATGGTATTTGGTATAGTCGAAGACTAATCCAATGCACTGCCTGTGGAACAGACTCCTTCAAGCTGGTCCCATAGCCGCCTGCTGCTGCTACAGTGCAGTGTATTGCACGGTGAGCAACCAGAACCCAGATAACAGGTTTTCCAAGGGTAGTTGTGCATACTACATATCTACACAGAACCCTCAACTCTGTGGGGGCGTTTTATGCTGCAACCATCTGGCAGGGAACGCCGCGGGGGTCGGGTCGGGTCGGGTCGGGGCGATATGTAAACATTTATTTTCTGGAGCAATGCTATTTCTATCCACAATAATTGTTTTTAATCCAGAACACACTGAAAAAACTGACATCCCTGTTTATATATTGAGGCAAAGCAGGCCAACTCAAGGAAATTTATTACAAAATCACAATTCATTTTGTTTTTACAGAAAGGGGCATGGAACTATGAGACTGTTCAAATGGGTTTTTAATTTTTTTTTTAAATAATCTATACACATACATGATCATAATCTGTTCCCACATATTAATATTTTCTTCTTATGATAGCTTATTTATAACTGATTTTACTCACATTACAAACGTTTCGAAAAGAGCAATGAGAAAACACGTCTTGCACAAGAAGCAAACAAGTGGGTACTATATGATATAAGACTGAGTCGGTTTGTAACAGGAAGGCGGGTGCCGAAGTGACGGCCCCGTTGTCTGTACCCTTGTCCTCGGTAGCCTTTCAGCCTCGCCTTCAAACCGTCAGCATCCTGCCTGGTAAGTTACAGGTGGCCTGGGCAAATCAAAAACAGATACGTATACCTGCATGTGTGGAACACTTGCCCTATCGCCTACCTGTTCGTCGCTGAACACACCTTACCCGGTCGGCTTTTTAACACATCGTACACTCACACGGCTAGACATAGCCATACAATGGAGCTACCGACAGATACAACAGCACTTGTCTTCTGTGGTCCACGTGAGCTCAATTTTGTCAATGTACAAACTGTTTTTCTCCCATTTGACTGCCCCTTGCCATGACAAGACAACATTGGTATATATGTAGAGCTGTCCTTTGAAGACAAGTACTACTGTACTGTTTATTGTTTGCAATCGCCAAAAACACCGTGGGACACTAGCGCAGAAAATCGGTCTCAGGTTCAGTTTATTTTAAATTTCACTTTCTCGATGACTAGTGTGTGATCCTTACCATTAACTGAGAAGGTTATAGGACATCAAGGTTATAACTTATATAGCCAAAAGTAAAGCAGGCAAACCTCGTAAGTAATACTGCGCCAAGTCACTCACAACGCCACCTATCGGTTCAACACTGCATTAATGCCACTACTTATATTTTCCCCCGCTCTTCTAGAGGGCGCCATTATTACACACTACATGGTTTTCTACTTCCGTTTCCATAGGCATAGTTAGATACCCTTAATGCATGGCGTTTATTACATAATATTTAAAACTTTTTTGAAGTACAGAACATGGGGGATGCATTAATGCAAGTGCCTTCCTTCAAGGGCAAGTTCAAAATAAATCTACTTCTGTCCATTTGCTTATATATTTTGAAATAACGTGTATATTGGCGAGCTACCGATTTTCTGCGATATTGTCCCACAAGAGCACAGCAGCTTTGTAAAGATAGGAATTAATTAGAAATGACACCATTGATCCGGGTTGAAATGATGGTGGGGCTTTCGTGCCAACATTATTTTATCAATACAAAATTTTTTTTTCACCAATTAAAAACCCCACCAACAGACGATCACCGGCACTGCTTACAATGCATTCTGTCCTACCACGGTTTTCTCAAGTGAAAACATCATTGATCATTACATTTATTGCCCATCAATGGGTAACTCCATCTAAAGTCAAAATAGAATCAAAATTGCATGCGTTCCTGGTACCTATCATTGACACGAGCTAAACACTGGAAATTCATTTCCATACGCTAGACTCCATTACAAAGCCACTTAGGTGAGTGAGGGGGGGGGGGGGGTCGGAGGTGGTGAAATACTCCAGATGGCATAATCAATCGGTCTCCCTCCCTAACCTTTTTGTTGTCTTGTCGTTCATTTTGTTATATTATAAGGCGTATAAAGAATTATGCGAATATAGGTAGGCGTAAAATACATTATGCTTTTCTTCGAATGTTAACCAGGATTATTACGAAATGGTCTATTGATTTCGGCACTACGCTTTTGCTGCGAGCCTCCCTCGGCTGTGATTCGGTCCTGCGCCGGCCTATAAATACACGACCGGCGCACCGGCCTCGCCCCACTCGATTGTTTTTTGCTTCTGACTGCACGTCTCTGGGTCGAGAGCGCTCAGCCGTCACCTGTTTACTGTCGATATCTGTCATTGCTTGCTGTCACTACGGATGTCGGTCACTACTTGCTGTCACTACGGATGTCGGTCACTACTTGCTGTCACAACTGGCTGTCTGTTCGTCACTACTCAGTTCATGGTACGTTGATATGCCTTTCTGTTTAAATTGTGGAGTGACACATAGTGTGGAGGAGGCAGAGAAGTGTGTGCGTTGTACCAAAGAGAAGGAGGGGAGGGGCCAAGGCCAGACGACCGACGGCTTTGAAAATGGCGAGTAAGGCAGTAAAGCAGGAAGAGGCGGTGGAGGTGGCGGCTGGAATTGCAGTAATTGATTTGGAGGACCGTGAGCAGGATATATTCAAAGATATTGAGAGAATGGAGCAAAGGAAGCGGGTGAGGCGGTTGGAAGAGAAGCGTGAGAGACTTCGAAGGGAGGAGGAGAGTGAGGAGCGGGGGCGTGAGGCGGCAGTCATGCGGGGAGGAGCAGTGGAGCGGCAGCAGGTACCGGACGAGGTGGTACCGGTGCAGGCGGCAGCCATATTGGATAAGGAAGAGAATGGTGGCCATTCATCATATGGCCGCTCACGTCGCCGGTCACGTGGTAGGCGGTGCCACCACCATGCGAGTTCTAGCTCGCGGAGTAGTAGCTCTTCTAGGAGAAGGAAGGGTAAGTGGGCGCTACGCAAATTTACTTATGGCCAGAAAAAGGTGCATAATCTTAATCCTCATGAACTTATCCATGCAACAGCTAAATGGGCTTTAAATATTGAGGGAATGACCTTAGCTGACCACCGCGTGCTGTTGGAACATATTGGCTTCATTAGTCTGCGTGCAATGACCTATGACTTTGCGGATGCCGCTCACATTGAATATGATAGTGCGATACGGAAGTTTGCTGAAACAACAGGTTTTGCTGCATTTGGTAAGGCGAACACTGGAAGGAGTGTTTCATACTATGGACCATCAAGAATGAAATTTAAGCGTCCTCAACGGAGTGAGTATAGTGGAAAGCGTACCAATGCGGCAAAACTGATAAATGATAGAAAGGTGTGTTTCCGTTGGAATAGTGAAGCTGGTTGTTTCAAGTCAGGAGGACTGCATGTTTGGACATTTTTGTTCAAAATGTGGGTCAAAGGGTCATCGTCATCAAAAGTGTAAGGACTGACCAAGAAATAATCTACGAATAGTTAGTAAGCCCCCAGGAATTAGCTCGCGGTGTCAGCAAGTGTTATTGGATTGTCCAGGTTTGTATTGTGCACGCGTGTGTATGGCCGATACGGTTGATGGGCTGAGTGGCTGTGGGGAGACCTGTGATAGTGACGACGAGACATTGCTGGAAGTGTCTTTGGCCAGGAATGTGAAGCAACATCGTGTTACGTCAGAGGGTCGAGTGGGATTACCCGGCCAATTAATCGACATGGGCCGGTCGAGTGAATTGGTTGATGATTGTGCATCGCCGGATGTGGACATCTTGGATGTTGAGTTGACGTGTTGTAGTATGACTCAAAAGGACAGTAGTTGTGATACGAGCAACGGACTGACTAAGCCTGCTGAACATTTTTTAACTGATACTGGGGGTCTGCACAGTTGGGTTAATCTTGAAGTTTTGGCAGATGATATATTGGTTGTTTCAGATCTGTTGGGCGGTGGTTGTTGGGAGGTGACCCTGTATGAATATATTGATGGACCGTTTTGTACTTTCCATGTTACAATTAATTGTGTTAATGGGGTTTGTGATTGTTGTCACTATATAGGTGGCAGACTGTCTCAGTTGAAACCTTGCAGGTTCTTTTCAGAACTTTTTCTGCGAGGTGATGTGGATCCTGAATGGCACTTCATATTAAACGGAGTGGTGTTCGGGTTTGCTGTGATAAATGCTGATTGTAGCTTAGTTTATGAACCTGTCGGGAATCGTAATAAGTCGAGTCGAGACAGGCGCATTATTAATAGTAAATTAGTGAAGGAAGTCGAGGCAGGAATAATTTCGAAGGTGGAGGATCGACCTAGTTGCATTCATGACGTATTCGTGGTCCCTAAGGAGGGGGGTGATGGAGGCAGGTGTGTTGTAGATTGTAGTCAGCCAGACGGTAGTTCTGTAAATAACATGACTGATAATTGTTGTGTTAAATTTAGTTACAACACAGTCGACACGGTAGTTGATTTAATGAGCGAAGGAGACTATTTGGCAGTAGTGGACATAAAGGACGCATACAGAGCGATGTCCATTCATCCCCGGGATAGACCAAGGCAAGGTATTAAATGGCGCTTTGAGGGCGATAGGGATTATACGTTTATGGAAGATAACTGTTTGTGTATGGGGTTGTCGTCGAGCCCTTATGTGTTTTCGAAAATCTCGAATTTTGTAGTTAGATGTGCTTTGCGAGAGGGGGTGGAGAGGGTTGTTAACTACTTAGATGATTTCTGTGTGATAGCATCCACTGCGGATGAAGCGGCACGAGATCAATTGAAACTTGTGAGACTATTGAGAAGATTGGTTTTTTTTTATTAGTTTTCCTAAATTAATAATGCCGACGACAGAAATCAGATTCCTTGGAATCATTATTGACACAGTAAAGCTGGAGATGCGACTTCCGGAGGATAAGATAGTCAAGTTAGTTAAGATACTTTAAACTTTTGTGGGTCGAAGACGAGCTACGAGACGTGAGCTGGAGCGTTTGGGAGGGCTCCAGTCGCATTGTGCAAAGGTAGTGAGGGGTGGGAGGACCTTTACTCGTCGCATCTATGATGCGATCGGTACATTGAAGCGTCCCTTCTATAAGGTTTAGACTTGGATCTGGATTTAGGGAAGATGTTCAGTGGTGGCTAGCATTTGTGCGGAGGTTTAATGGTACGGCAGCGATTTTGGGGAAGTTTGCTGTGGTTAATCCTGTGTATACGGATGCTTCGACTTGGGGTTTTGGAGCATTGCAGGGACGGAACTGGATTGTAGGGACATTTGAGAAGCGAGACAAAGTGGGCTTGCAATTGGCCGTCGGACACCACTGGGTCTCATCGGAAGCAAAGTTGTGCGATGCGCACATAAATATAAAGGAGATGTATGGTGTTTATGCGGCAGCAGTGCACTGGGCGGAGGGATAAAGCGATATTAATAGTAACAGATAATGCTACGGTTCAGGCTGCCTTAGGCACGGGGAGGTCTAGGTCGAAAGGGGTGATGTTCTATGTTCGGCGCCTTTTTTGGCTGGCAGTTCAATACAATTTCACAGTGTCATCAACCCATATTGCTAGTGCGGACAATGTTATTTGTGATGCATTGAGTCGACTGAATGAGGAGGGTTCCCTAAAAAGGCTTCGTACTGCTGATGGCGCATCGAGTATGTGCTGTAGTAAGGTTTTTGATAGTGCTTCCGTTTGTTTCAGGACTGGCGGTTTTGAGGAGAACAGAGGGTCTACCAGCAACAGTTCTACGTTCCAAACTCAGTATTGACTAGAGATGTTCAGATTAAGAAATATATGGAGTTCATTGAAGAATTCTCGGGTGATTTCACTCCTTTGCCATGCTCATCGGATCAGGTAGCACTCTATGCTACTTGGCTGTCTCGATCGTTGAAGTATACTTCAGTAATTAATTACTTGAGTGGTCTAAATTATTTTCTGCATCGAAATGATTCGCCTCCTATTGATTATAAAGATTTTGCTCTTCAAACTACTCTAAAGGGGATGAGGAGGGTAAAAGGGGATGCACCACATCGGGCGGCTCCCCTCCTGCCATCAATGCTTAGGAAGATGTTCAGTTATTTGAAAGGATCTGTTGGTCATACGGCTTGGCGGACAGCGGTATTGACAAATTTTAGGGCACTATTAAGGAAGTGACAAGTGACATTATCAGATGCCGTGCTAAAGAGGGCTGATTTCAAATTTTTTGCTTGGGGTATGATAGTTTGTGTGACTCATTCAAAAACAATACAGGTTGGCCAACGTACCCTAGAAATTCCGGTGGCGAATTGTCCGGATTTATCGCTATGTGCAGTATATTGGGTGAAGCGGCATTTTGCTGAGATCCCAGCAGAGCAGCATGAACCTGCTTTTCGGATTCCCGGAGATGGGGTTGGGTCGGGTCCATTGACATACGGCATCTACCAAGGGATGCTGAAACTTTTTGCAGAAAGGGCTGGTCTAGATCCGTCAGAAATTTTCTCGCACTCGCTGAGGAGGGGTGGCTGCACGTATCTTGCGTTATGTGGGGCTTCCTTAGAGGAACTCCGAGTAAGGGGGGACTGGTCGAGCGATTCAATCTATGCTTACTTAAAGACGCCTATGGCTATGAGAATGGTGAGTGATATTAGAGTGGCTACATTATTAGCGGACAGCTGACTTGAGAGGTTATGGTTTGGGGGACACTTTGAAGTGTCTTTGGGTATTTCGAGCCATTGGTCGATATAAAGTTGCCAATCCATTTGCCTCTCTTGTCTTCCTTTATTATTATTTGTAGCTCCTCCTATAAGGCGTATAAAGAATTATGCGAATATAGGTAGGTGTAAAATACATTATGCTTTTCTTCGAATGTTAACCAGGATTATTACGAAATGGTCTATTGATTTCGGCACTACGCTTTTGCTGCGAGCCTCCCGCGGCGGTGATTCGGTCCTGCACCGGCCTATAAATACACCGTCGGCCTCGCCCCACTCGATTGTTTTTTGCTTTTATTTTTGTTACCGGTACGGGTATTCCGAGCCATTGGTCGATATAAAGTTGCCAATCCATTTGCCTCTCTTGTCTTCCTTTATTATTATTTGTAGCTCTTCCTATATATAGAATTTCATAGTACTGATGTATTCATATTTGTTTACAGACAGACATGAGTGCCCGTTTTTTCCTCCGTGGGTTTTTTTTGGGGGGGGGGGGGCGGGGAAGCATGGACTTACAATAATTCTTCAAATCCAACATTATGCTCAAGTGTATATAACCACTGAAAGCCAACCACCTGCGCACTGGCACGACCAGATTAAAGAAGCAGGTCGAAAGAGCTGCTTCTTTCATCTACATCTCGCTTCTACGTTCAGCGCTGCACCAGCTAACTACCACACCACCCAACACTAGGCGCTCACTCCCACAGCACCGGCTGACCGCTTTGCTTAATTTGTATACGACGCCATGCCCACCTACCGCTATTAGCTGAGAGCATGTCAATCATCCGCCCGGGCGTGCAGACAATAATCTCGCAGCCTCGCTTCAGTTCTGCGATCTGCTCCGAGATGCCGGTGCCGCCGTAGACGCACACCGTCCGCAGCCCGATCACCTTGGTGAACTTCTTACACTCCTTGGTGATCTGCATGGCCAGCTCGCGCGTCGGCGTGAGGATCACAGCTGTAAGCAAGTACTTTCTGCATTAACGAGCTGTAATTTAGTAAATGTATATTCTGATGAATACACTGTTTTACCAACAACAAAAATTGACATTTAAATAATAGATAGTGTAGTGGTCTGCACTGACCTCTCAGGCAAGTAACCACATAGACAGGTAGGCGTGGGGAGTGTATTGATATCAGGGAGCCTAGGTGGTGTAATGGTTAGCACACTGGCCCGGAATGCAAAGAGATGTGGGTTCGAGTCCCGCTCTAGGTGCAGTATTTCCCATTTTCATCACCCCCACGACACTGGTTGCCGTGACCAGGATCCTGTACAAGCTTTGCGCTGTATGGTTGTTGAACCTACCCTGTGTATGTATGTGTTAGTGCATTGCCTGTATGTATGTAATTGTAAGCATTACAAGACTTACAATTCCAGGGGGACGAGTGTAGTGGTCTGCACTGACCTCTCAGGCAAGTAACCACATAGACAGGTAGGCGTGGGGAGTGTATTGATATCAGGGAGCCTAGGTGGTGTAATGGTTAGCACACTGGCCCGGAATGCAAAGAGATGTGGGTTCGAGTCCCGCTCTAGGTGCAGTATTTCCCATTTTCATCACCCCCACGACAATAGTTATTGATCTTGTCAATGTCTGCTTACACTCCTATAGTTTGATACACATATGCTATAGTTTGAACACATACTAAAGGGTACACTCTCTGACTGTTCTGCTACTTGTTGATGCTTGACAACAGAGATCTGTCAACATATACTCATCCTTTACCACTTTCTTGGTCTTCCGTGTCACTTACTCGGAATGAACTTTTGGCTAACAGGAACCGAGCGGTTGGGAGCACACACGGAAATTTAAAAAAAAAAAAAATTATTATTATTATTATTATTCAAGACGAAAAAGGGTAATTTAAAAACAAAATAATATTTCTAGGCTGTGCTTTTGTGACGTGAGACCACCGTGAGACTGGGTTGGTTTCTTACTTGCTAGGGTTTTACTTTTCAGCGACATTTAAGGTAATATCATGATAGTTATTGACTTGTGATAGTGCGCATTCATGATGACGTCATAGTGCTTCGTCACATTGATACCGTGCCAGTGGCACGATGACCGGATATTCAGTCACATTTACACCGATGCAAGGCAATCAGTGCTTGTCCAATCCTACTAATCAAACACAAGGCATGGTAGTGCAGTGGTTTGTATTGACATATTAGGCAAGGAGTCACATAGAGAGGTAGGCGTGGATAGGGTGATTGCATGAGGGAGCCTAGTGTAATGGTTAGCACGCTAGCCCTGGAATGGCGAGAAGGGTGATGGCAATTTTGCTCTCGGCGCAATATTTGCAATTGTCATCACCCCTACGACAGTAGCAACAAGTTACAAGTGTTTGATCTTGTGCCCTGTGCCTGTGTGGCTGGCTACTCACTGATGGGCCCGTCGTCCTCCTCCAGCTCGGGCTGGTCGAGGATGTGGCGGAACATGGGGATGAGGAAGGCGAGCGTCTTGCCACTGCCCGTCTTGGCGATGCCGATCAGGTCGCGCCCCGACATGATCGTCGGGATCGCCTGCGCCTGGATCGGCGTCGGCTTCTCAAACTGGTGCCTACCACAGCCAAGGTCCCATTTCAAAATGAAACAGAAATCAAAAGTTATATTAGTTTACTTAAAGAAAAAAAACGGGGTTCTCGAACTGGTGGCTAGAAAAGCTCAAGTTGAATATTAATATAATACAAAAAAAGGATTAAATAAAAGTTATTCTGTACATGATTAAAAAAAACAACGGATTAAACGAAAGTTATTATCGTGCATTTAAAACAAGGTTGTGATTAGCCATCACCAACAAACTCAGACCGGGGGTTTGAGAGGGCCCAGGGTAGTACCTCTGGGAGTTCATGCAATTTAAGCATTACTTCCCCATGGGACTTCTAAGGGCATTAAAAGAAGTCAAACCCATAACCCCCGATACAACATCAAACATTTTTTTCACCGGATCTGCATAAATCACAAGAATGAGAAATTTCACTATTAAAAACATGGAAATCCGTGAAGAAATCACATCCCTGCTAAAAAAAAAAAATACATTGGCTTCTCAAACTCGTGAATATAATTATAAAAGCTAAAGTTAAATTTTAATAGAAAAAGCAAAGAAAGAACATATTATTACAGACATTTAAAAGAAACTTTCGAAACTGACTTTCAGTCATTTACTACCAAGTGTACATCACTACTAAAGACAGACGACCTCCAGTGAAAGGGAAACAAACAGTCGATGATAACTAAGCGGGTTCGGTTATAGCAGACGACAATGTAAAGGTTCTCACCTCTTGAGACAGTCCATCTCCTTTTTGCTGACGCCACAATGCGCCCAGGTGCGGATTGGTTTCGGGCAGCCCTTCCCACGCACGGAGATTTCCTCCAGCTCCTTACGGTACGCGTCCACCTCTACAAGCCAACACGTTACAAGGGTTAACACACCAGGTGGCAGCACCCCGTCACTTGCCAGCTACGAATTAAGTAATCAAGAGCTGTAATTTGTCAAATCAGAAATAGACAATCTCAAGACAGCTCGGCCATCTTTGAACCGATCGATCAATATTTTGTTGTTGCAAATTATGTTTTTATAAATACTTAATTTGCAAGAGGGCCCGAGTGGGTTATCAGTTTCGGTGGGTGTGTGGGTAAGACTAAGAGGACGGAAACACTACCTGACTGGAAAACAAGGTGTCTACTTAGTTGGGGTGGGGGTGGGTGGGGGATGATCTAGCAAGGTTTCGCACAATATTTTAGTTATGGGTCACTCTCCTGAAAACTGGTCAGCATGGGATGGGATTTTAAAACATCAATAAAAAAACTTCCTACTTATTCTTTTCCTTAAACTTTTCATATTCATGTTCAGATTTGATGAAAGAAATAAGGGAAATAAAATAAACTGTGTGCAACTTTGGTCCTTTTAGTTATGAAGTGTTTTTGTAACATATGGGACATGGTTGAATCCTTATTAACATCTTGTATTGCATTGAAAGATCAAACAAAACAGTTCCCAAATCAAAAAGGAAGTATTTATTAACATGTATGCATGCTTAAATTAAAAAAATTAAAAATGTGATGTCTTCAGAAATAACATTACAAATTTCCGTCACAGGTGTAACCAGTTGTGTCTGGACGCCACACAAATATTGTACACTAATTATTCAGTGAATAAAGCATGGCTGGGTATTACTTCTTTAAAAAAAAGCAATTTAAGCACTACATATTTCTGTATATTATGCCATGATTAATATGCTTCTAAGTATGATATTATTTAATTCTGATTAGATTTTTATTAAGCAGACTGTGTGGTGTCCTAAACATGTTACACTGCCATAAGACATAGCTTAATCATGGACTACACCTTTATTTTTTATCTCATCAATTTATATTTTACATAGATGTAAAGGGGAGATTTCCAGCTTTCATTTGCAACCAACAAATGTAAAAAATTCAAATATTAGATTTTAACTCTCCATGTGACACTTCTGGCAGTTTTCAGGAGAGTGACCCTTATACTAGACTTACTTATAAGTTGTGGTATTACTAAGATTCTTACGAATCTATGAATACGAAGGTAAGGATCATGGGAGAGGTCACATGCGCGCAGACCTGAATGTAGCCTCAGTTTTCGAAGTTGGAGGGAGCAAAAAACCTAATAATTACTTTTCAGGAAACCTACCCTCCCATTACCTTGTTTTCTGAACCTTCTTTTGATTGTTATACTCGAGTAATCGTGGTCCATAATCTTTCAACACGGTGAGGGTGGGCGGCCTTCTGATCCTTACCTTCGTATTCGTAGATTCGTAAGAATCTTAGTAATACCACAACTTACAAGTAAGTCTAGTACAACTAAAATATTCTTACTTCATCTTCCGAATACCGGAAGTTAAGTATCCTCGGAGAGTGTTCTTAGCCTGGTTTTTTGGCATCCCGACCCCATTTCCCCGTCTACTTTTTTTCTTCCTCCATCTTTCCTGTCTCGTTTTTCCCGTCCCATCGACTGCAATTATCCAAATATAAAGCAGTCTGTTGACAACGTTAGTTAATGTTTCTGAACTTTTTTACCAACTGTTTCCAACATTGATTAAAGTCTGGTTGATTTAATTTCTTTCCCTTTGACAACCTTTATTGATCCAAATCATACAATGCCATAGCTATAGTGCAACCCACTTACATGTACTATGTAACTACCTTTACTACGTAACTAAGGACCTTTGTTGGTCCTGCTTAAGATAGCCCTTTGGATCTCGCCTGGGTCCTCAATTGACTTATGATAGAAACATGCAAAATTTGCGCTGTTCCTCCATGAAGCATTCCTCATGATCGCATTCAGGCTCGCACCCAGTGCCTTTGCTGAAGATGGCGACGCTCTTCGCGTGCTGTGTCCCTTGTACTTTGCAGTGTCCATTCCTGAGAGTTCCAGCACACTCAGAGTCCATCTGGCCAGAGTGGCCCAGGAGATTGGTCCATGCGGACCAATGTAGGAGATAAGCAGTTGCTTACAGTCCTGCCTGATCTTGTCAGTCCTAATCAAGTATCTCTTCAGAGTTCTAACTACGCACAGTTTACGGTCACCATATTTGTAGAACCATACCGAATCCAGTGGCTGTCCCAGCTGGTTATGTTTCAGTAATGTTTTCATCTTGAAGACTATAGAATAGAGTCATCTTCTATCCTCATCCTGTTCACCGACAGGCTGAGGATCGATTTGTCTCCTCTGGGACGACACAAGCAATAACAACAATGCAAGTTTATATGACAACATTTTCAAATTCAACTCAGAATTACCTTTCAGTGTCTGAATCCATCTCAGCACTGTTTCTACACTCCAGAATGTATCATACCTGGGCTGTGGTGATCTCTGCTCATGGCAGCTCTTGCACAGCCATTTTACCAAGTAATGTTCACCTATGGCGCTTCCATCTACTCTAAGTAGGATGAGGCTCAATGCGCACCTCGCCGTATTTGCTGCCCCGTAACCAACACCTGTCTCAAAGTATATTCGTAGATATCTAAGACACTCACCCCATGCTCTAAGGCCCACAGTGCCCACTTGTTAATCTGGGTCTTATAGCACTTCCTCGTGGAGGGTCTCCACGTGTGTTTGAAGTAAAGTAAAGTTTGCTTATCTATCGTACCCATCCAGCATATGAGCTAGAAGAGGTACGCCATCAATCTTGATCTAGCTAGTTCCTCTCTTGTTGACCCGCTTCCATGGTCGGTCATTCCAACGAGGTTCCCCTCGCCTTTTGGGAACTCTCTGCTGTCCCTCAACTCGCCTTGTAGGAGGGGGTGCCAGGGTTGTGCTGGCCCGTGTGAAGCCCCCCACCCCCCCAATATCGCTGTCGTTCGATCTTTCTGGATCTTCTGCACTACTCTGGAGAGTAGAGAAAATGGAGGAAAGCAGTAAATGTACATGTTCGTCCATTTGACCGAGAACGCATCCGTTCTCCAATTGTCCAGTTTGGGCTCCCAGCTTACATATTTTGTTACCTTAGCATTCAAATGTGAAGCAAACATGTCAATGTCAGGAGTTCCTCATAATCTACAGATCTCTACAAAGATATCGCCACTCAGGGCCCATTCTAGATGCTCCTTGAATTTCCTTGGTCTTAGATCAGCTAACGCATTGACTACCCCTGGGATGTGTGTTATTGTCAGTTATTATGTTGCTGAGCCCATTCCAAGATGTCAACTGCTTCAATTAGGCAGTCCTCCGACTTGGTGCCTCCCATGTTCTGACCCTGATATGAATGTTTCTCTTTCTACATAAGCTTTTTAGGCCAAAAGCAATTGCTCTTAATTCTAATGTGTTAATGTGTGTCAGTTCTCCCGGGTGCCACCTGCCTCCCGTCTGCACGGAGTCTGTATGTGCTCCCCGCCCTGATGTGATGCGTCTGTGAACAGTTCCACATCTGGCTCTTCTTCTTATCTTACAAGGATTATCTAGGTTATTCTCCCACCATGTTATGTCATTGTATCCCCTTTCGGAGATCCACATTACATCTTCAAAGTTACCCTTACTTCTCTTTAATGCTTTAATCTTGTCTCTCTCTAGACACTTGAAATGTATGCCCCCATACTCTACCGCCAGTGCATAAGCTACCATTAGCCCTATGAGTCCAGCTACCTGTCTTATCTTCAGGTCTCGTTGGCTCTCTGTGACTTCTCTGATCACCTCTAATATTTTTTGTTTCTTGTCGTCAGTGAGTGAGACATACATCTTTACTGAATCAATTTCGAATCCGAGAAATGTCAAACATTGTGTCGGTGATAGAACCAACTTTTCTGTGTTTACTTTGAACCCTAGTTCTGTAAAGGTCTCGACTAGTACCGAGATCGCTTCATTGCATTCATTCGCGTCTTTACAAAGCTGTCATCCAGATAGGGAAACCCTATATACCCCAATATGCCTAATTTTGTAGAGATGGGCTTCAGTAATTTGGTGAAAATTTGTTGTCCTGGTGACAACCCATTTGGCAACGCTTGATACTTGAGAAGTTCATTCCCCAAGCAGAATATTAAGAACTTATGTTGTGATTGATTTATTTTGACCGAATAATATGCACCTGTGAGATCTGCACTCGCCATCCATGCCTGGCTCTATTAAGTCTAATGCTGTTTTTAAATTAAGCATTTTGAAATGCTCATATTTCACAATCTTGTTCAACTCAGTTAAGTCTAGGATCATCCTGAACTTTCCATTAGCCTTAGGTCTGAGGAAGATGTTTGACACCCATTGTTGGTCATCATCCTCCACAACTTTCAACACTTGTTTGTCTATGAGATTGTTTACTTCTTTTCTCATGAACTCCTTCTCCATTTCCTCCATTCTGAATGGGAAGGGTTCTCTCCTGTACTGGAGACGTTAACAGTGGGATTGTCATCCCAGACACACAGTTCAATATCTATGGGTCTGAAATTACCAGCCACAAATGCAATGTCATGTTTAGCTGTTACAAATTTTACATTAGGCAAATGTAAGCTCATTCTTACCAGGATTCAATTCCGTTGAGACACCCATCTGGATAGGGTGGCTCACTTCTGAAAACCCCCTCGGTTTGAGTTTCCCTGGCCACGCCTTGTTGTTGGGGGTGTTGCCATACTGGGCATAGTCCTCAGACGAGCACCAAAATCGCTTGTCGGGAGCTTGTTGTTTCGATCCCCAGTTTGACGTTCCACGGCTACGGCTCCCTCTAAACCGTCCGTTCCCTTGGTACTTAATCTAAGCCCTTCGTTCAGGATCTGTACTCTGGCGCTAGGTACATCAGCCAGTCCTGTGTACTGCCTGGGAGAGTTCTCTTATGCATTTAAGTGGCTTCGGGCCGCCTTCTTCAGGTCCCTCGTAGTAGTGGTTTATCACTCCTGCCATGTTTTCACAGACTTTGCTCGCGACCGGTTTCTTGCGCTTCTCATACAGCAGTTGGATTTCACTCATATGGGGGGGCTCTCCTGTAGGTCCGTATCTAACTTAAAGTCTCTATGCTTAGGCTTAGCTTCTGCAGTAGTAGTGCTCTCTGCATTTTTTGTTTTTACCATTTCGTCCACCATCGGTTTTGGTTGCAGCGGCGCTCTAAAGTTGCTGAACGGGACAACCTTTGGTGTTCCTGCCGTTTTTACCATTGTTTGTGCATCACTTGCACCCACACTGGCCTGAATTCCGCTGTATTTATTTCTTTAAATCAACAGCTGTTCTGCCATACTCTGTGAGCCTACTGAGTCAGCTTCACTATCGTCTTCCTCGTAGCACTCTTCATCTTCCTCATCATCCATGTCGTAATCCCAAGGGTCACGGCACACTCCGCCATTTTGACCTACCTAGGCCGCGTCCTCCTCTTGGCGCCATACAATTCGTGCTTCCTCCTTCCAGCGCTCTGCCTCCGTTCGCTGTCTGTCCGATTCTTGTTGTAATGCTAATAGTTCAGCATATATCTTCTTAATCTCCAACATATTTGTTGATTGTGTGTCATCGGATGTTGTGTTCGCCTGTGCCAGTTTGCCGTGAGTTTTTCGGTTTGGCCTCAGGCACCATCTTTTTTCGTTTAACTTTTGAACGTGCATCCAAATTCCCCCCGAGTCACTCCCACTGAGTGTAGGTCCGTTATGTCGCACCGATTCGTCCATAGACATCATTCTTGCCGTGAAACTGTCACCATTGTGGTTGTTTTGCGACTACTTCACTTGCTCACAAGTTAACCTGGTTTCTTGCAATGCGGCCGAGACTTGTGATAATGCATGTGTGTTCGCAGTCTCATTTTAACGATCTGGAACGACAGGCATTAGATTCGTTTTAGTTCACAGTTAATGCACATGTTCAACATGTTAACACAGTTTTCACTGGCAAATCGTATTTCACAAATACGATAACATCACGCAATGTTTCCTAACTTACCTAAAATAGTGAGCTCCTCCTCCAGCTCACTGCTGCTCCTCCGCTTCCGAGTTGCTTACTGAGGCTATATCCGGGTCTGTGCGAGCTTGACCTCTCCCCGGATACTTAACTTCCGGTATTCAGAAGATGAAGTAAGAATCCGTACTATTGGTCGCTAATTGCAGAGACACACCATCACATTTTGCATGGACAGCTTTCATGCAACTCATGAAAGGGGTGATATTTTGGGGTTTTATGCACCATGACCCAATATCCCTCTCAGTCACATTATCCTGAGACTGAGCTAACTAGTCCTTGCCCTATCCTAGTAATGCAGATCGGAAGTCATTAGAATATGCACCAAATGTTGAGCGATTGCTCTCCTGGGATTTCGTTCCACTAGCACCACGACCTGATATCCCAGTCACATTGTCATGACACGGAACAACCAGTTCTTGCTCTATCCCAGTAACTATTTGGTTTTACTCGGTTGGAAATCGAAATTCAACACCTCCGCCACAGGAAGCCGAACCACTGAAGGGACACCAGCCAAGATGCATAGGCAATTACGGAGCCATCACACCGACATGCTTACCTTCCGGTGGAAGCTTGGCGATCTCGGGAACCTCGACATAGAAGTTTTTACGAAAAGGCCGATAGTAAATCCGGTCATGGTCGACGAGGGTTAGTTCCTAAAAGGAAGAAATATACCAAGAAAATTACAAATATAATTGATTTTTTTTTTAAAGCGTCAAATTTGATATATACTTGCATACAGCCCCCAATAGCTGATGTCTACTTTTTGTGCTGGGGGGGTCATAGCATACAAGCTAACTGATGATTATAGCCACTATGGCTCAATCAAAAACATAAACAAATTCAAATTGATGTACACTCTTATTTAGCCAGTTCTCACACTCACGCTCTACACACCAACAGGAGCTAACTTTCTTTTTAAATTATGTTGCATATTTTAATATGACAATATCATTACCAGCGGCGTGGTGCTGCATGGTTAGTTACACGGGTCCTCACTAGCCACCTCGTTGTGAGTGAGGATTCGGGGCGCCACCACCACTTTAAATTAAACATTAAAACAAATCGGTGCTGGGCTTACCTTCTTCTTGCGCTGCAGACCAGCCATTGTGGCGTCGAGGTCCTCTTCCTCCTCTTCTGACGAGTACTCCATGGCGTCTGCGTTGGCCTCCATCAGCTCGCCTTTCTGCTTTGTGGTGTCATCTGTTGTCTTCTTCGCCACGCCCGCCATGATTGTCAACTTGCCCGTCGTGTTGGTGATATTCCCGTCCTGGGCGAGACGCGACGCAGTTAATAAATACCAGAAATATCAGTGGCCGTCTACAAAATCTGTTAACCACCACCCCTCACCCCCGCTCTAAATAATAACATGTATGTACAACAATGAAAGTATACCTTGTTACGCCAGGTAATTATAAATATTGGGAGACAGGAGCTTCTCTAGGTGTGTTCATGTGGAAATAATTATAATATATTATTATTTGTTATCTAAATTAGATTAAATTACAGTGCTTGAGCTATATATTCAGGTCAAGTCAGAATGCACCACCTAGGCCCACTACATGTGAAGACGCTGTTCAGTTTTGTCATGTGCAGCAATGAATTTGAATCTGCTGGTGTTAGCTGGGTGTATCGAACGAACAAATTATTTAAAGTTAATATTTAAGAGGAATAGTCAGAGAACACACACAGTTCATGCCCAATGTCAGAGGAAGTAGGGACAAATAATGGTTTGTGTTTTTGTGTTTTAAATGATTTCACTGGATTCAAGAGAACACTGACTAAGTTGTACTTACAGCGCTTTGATCCACGGTAGTTATCTTGTCCTTTTCTTTGAGAGTATTTACTTCGTCTGTAACGGTCTGTGGATGTATATACATATGGCTTTTTAGTTACAATAGGTAAATGAGCTCCCTCTTTTGTTTGTTTTCATTTTAAATACCCGGTATGAGCTTTCCTCTCTTTTTGTTTTATCGAGTTCCATTAGAACCACAAGGAGGCGGTAACATGACTGAGGCTAGTTAAGATCCAGCTATGAGTCATTCAGTCCTAAGGAGCCGCTTCAGCTGTTGGACTAACATAGACCAGGGAATACTTAGTCAAATATCTGCATGGACCACTGCTAACGGAGAAGGGCTATGAACAAGCAGCTCACTGCAGTAGAAGTCCCTAGGGAAAGTAGTGCAAACCCAGTCACGAATATGTTGAACCCTACACCTTCTAACCCTTTGATCCACGGCTGTTTAAGCTCTAACCCAGTAGGTAGGGATTGATCTGTCCAGGACCATTACACCGAGTATCCCATGGCTTTGCTTACTAGATCTAGGGGCAATGCAGTAAGTATTTCTAGAATTTGTATATTGCATTAAGATAGAGCAAATATTCATGTAAAGAATACGTTAAGATCTGGTGACCAGATTTTTAAGAACACAATCGGCAGGTCATTACTGTAAACATTGAGTCTCAAACGACCGCAGCACAACAAAGTGTTAACAAAAAGAAAATTAACATATTTAAATATTTTTTCTTGAAAAAAAAAACCGTTTATTAATGGGGAGCTTTCATGAGCCAGTTCTCTCACTTTACACTTGGTGGCAGCAGCCGTTCCCGGTCCAAGTCGGCCATCATGGTTGGATAGAAGGGTGTAGGTGTCTGTGTGTTGGTGGGGGTTTAAGGATGTGGTGGGGGTGTAGGTGTGTTGGATGTGTGGTGAGGGTTTAGGGGTGTGGTGGGGTGTAGGGGTGTGGTGGCGGTTTAGGGATGTGGTGTGTGTGTGGTTGGGGTGTAGGTGTGTAGTGAGGGTTTAGGGGTGTGGTGGTGGAGGTGTGTGGTGGTGGAGGTGTGTGGTGGGTTGCAGGCGGGTGGTGGGGGTGTAGGTGTGTGGTGGGGTATAGGTGTGTGGTGGGGGTGTAGGTGTGTGGTGAGGGTTTAGGTCTGTGGTATTTGTTTGGTGGTGTATGTGTGTGGTGGTGGTGTTTCGTGGGTGTTGTAGTGGTGTTGTTGGGTGTGTGGTGAGGGCTTTTAGGGTTGTGATGGGGGTTAGGGATGTGGTGGGGGTGTAGGTATGTGTGTGGTTGGGGTGGGTAGGTTGTGTTGGGTGTGTGGTGGGGTGTAGGTGTGTGGTGGGGGTTTAGGGATGTGGTGTGTGTGTGGTTGGGGTGTAGGTGTGTGGTGAGGGTTTAGGGGTGTGGTGGGGGTGTAGGTGTGTGGTGTGGTTGTGTGGTGGGGGTGTAGGTGTGTGGTGATGGCTTAGGGGTGTGGTGGGGGTGTAGGTGTGTGGTGGGGGTGTAGGTGTGTGGTGAGGGTTTAGGGATGTGGTGGAGGTGTATGTGTGTGGTGGGGATGTAGGTGTGTGGTGGTGTAGGTGTGTGGTGGGGTGTAGGTGGGTGGTGTGGGTGCACATGTGTGGTGGGGTATAGGTGTGTGGTGGGGGTGTAGGTGTGTGGTGAGGGTTTAGGTGTGTGGTATGTGTTTTGGTGGTGTAGGTGTGTGGTGGTGGTGTTTGGTGGGGTGTGTAGGTGTGTGTTGGGTGTGTGGTGAGGGTTTAGGGGTGTGGTGGGGGTGTAGGTGTGTGGTGGGGGTGTAGGTGTGTGTTGGGGGTTGTAGGTGTGTGGTGGGAGGTGTGTAGGTGTGTGGTGGGGGTGTAGGTTGTGTTGGTGGGGTTTGGGTTGTGGTGGGGGTGTAGGTGTGTATGTTGTAGTGGTGTTGTTGGTGCGTGGTGGGGGTGTGGTATGTGTGTGGGTGGGGGTTAGGGTTGGGTTAAACCCTCACCACACACCTAAACCCTCACCACACACCCAACATCTGTTGGGTGTGTGGTGAGGGTTTAGGGGTGTGGTGGGGGTTTAGGGATGTGGTGGGTTGGTGTGTGGTGGGGGTGTAGGTGTGTGGTGTGTGTGGTTGAGGGTTTAGGGTGGTGGTGGGGGTGTGGTGTGTGGTGGGGGTTTAGGTGTGTGTGTGGTGGGGTGTGGTGTGGGGTGTAGGTGTGTGGTGTGGTGTGTGGTGGGGGTGTAGGTGTGTGGTGAGGG
Organism: Branchipolynoe longqiensis; assembly: GCA_030323885.1. NCBI lineage: Eukaryota > Metazoa > Annelida > Polychaeta > Phyllodocida > Polynoidae > Branchipolynoe > Branchipolynoe longqiensis. The sequence goes on along the minus strand of CM059192.1, from coordinate 103,551,757 downwards.
TTTAGGGATGTGGTGGTGTGGAGGTGTGTGGGGTGTGGTGTTGTGTGGTGTGTAGGTGTGTGGTGGGGTGTAGGTGTGTGGTTGGGTGCTGTGGGTGTAGGTGTGTGGTGGGGGTGTAGGTGTGTGGTGGGGGTGTAGGTGTGTGGTGAGGGTTTAGGTGTGTGGTATGTGTTTGGTGTTGTAGTGTTGGGTGGGGTGTAGGTGTGTGTGATTGAGGTGTAGGTGTGTGGTGAGGATGTATGTGTGTGTGTGTGGTGGTGTAAGTGTTGTGTGTGTGGTGGTGTAAGTGTTGTGTGTGTGTGGTGAGGGTGTAGGTGGGTGGTGGGGGTGTAAGTGTGTGGTGGGGGTTTAGGTGTGTGGTTGGGGTGTAAGGGGTAGTAACAAAAGCATTACAGAGACCGGCATGAGTCGCCATCTGACGAGAGACTCATGCAAACTGAAAGGTCCTCATTAAACGGAGGAAATGTGAACCAAAAAATTGCTCTACCTTATTCAACTGCTTTGTCCTATCCTAGTAACGCCGAGCACAAGGCGTCTGCGTTCACTGATGGAATTTATTTAATAAGCTATATGAGGTGATACAAACCACCTTCCCTCAAAACGGCTCAAATGTTTTCTTGTTTGAGCAGAAAAACGTGTCAGCCACGAGTGGCCAATATGGCATCTTGTTAAAACAACCTGGTCGTGTCGCCCTTCCAGGGGCCGGATACCGACTTGATTCATTGAATGGGTTAATGCCATATCAATAGCAAACGCTTGTAACCGTACACTCACGATGACTTTATAGTGCTGCCGCATTGGGATATCATGCCACCAGCACCATGAGCAAACATCCGATTTTGTCACACTATCCTGATACTGAGCATACCAGTCCTTGTACTATCTATCCTAATACTGAGCACACCAGTCCTTGTACTATCTATCCTGATACTGAGCATACCAGTCCTTGTACTATCTATCCTGATACTGAGCACACCAGTCCTTGTACTCTCTATCCTGATACTGAGCATACCAGTCCTTGTACTATCTATCCTGATACTGAGCATACCAGTCCTTGTACTATCTATCCTAATACTGAGCACACCAGTCCTTGTACTATCTATCCTGATACTGCGCATACCAGTCCTTGTACTATCTATCCTGATACTGAGCACACCAGTCCTTGTATCTATCCTGATACTGAGCATACCAGTCCTTGTACTATCTATCCTGATACTGAGCATACCAGTCCTTGTACTATCTATCCTAATACTGAGCATACCAGTCCTTGTACTATCTATCCTGATACTGAGCATACCAGTCCTTGTACTATCTATCCTGATACTGAGCATACCAGTCCTTGTACTATCTATCCTGATACTGATACTGTTCTTGTACTATCTATCCTGATACTGTTCTTGTACTATCTATCCTGATACTGTTCTTGTGACTCGGCCTTAAATAAGGAGACAGCAGGAAAGGCCTACTCACAGCCATGAAGGCATCGAGCGGGTCGACCTCGTCCCCCTCACCGGCCGCGCCGCTGTCCTGGAGCTCCTCGTCGTCGTCTTCGTCGTCCTCCAGGCTCCACTTCTTGCTCGGCATGGTGATCTGGATGGGCTGCCCCGCCTGTGCCGCCTTCCGCTCCGTGCGCCACTTCTCGATCCGCTCACGCCGCTTCTGCATCTCGTTCTCCAGTCGCTTCTGTTCCGCCTCCTGAAGATGAGGGCACATGCATCTGGAGCTTACATATGTGCAGGCATATACAATAGTTCAAGCAGGTGCTAAACAAACACATATATATGTGTGTTTGTTTAACGACCCCCCAGCATAAGTTGCCATCGCGGAAAAAAGCGAGATCGTGCTAAATCGGGGTTTAGTTAACTGAATTACCTTTGAATTAAAGAATTTCGGGTCCAATGACTCACCGCATTATACCCAAATTTGCATGAAATTGCGGTTTCACTGTAACATGTGTAACATGTGTAACATGTGTAACGTGTACAATAAGAGGTGGCGTTCAGCTAGTCATCATGATGTGATATCAGGGTGCTTCTGTCGTCCTGAATGGCGCTAATGGCATATGAATTCACTAATTTAATACAAATTAATTACTTTTACATATATGTAGACAAATAACCATTTATCAACATCACTAACATTTGTTGACAAAATTAGTCATTCAAGTCCCGGGGGATGATGACGAAATATGGACAATTTCTCATGACGACAGTTAACAGATCCTTTATGTTAACGGTCGTCTGATCAGAAGACCTCACTTCATCACTTACTAACAATCAGTCAACCACTTCCCATGTCAACCTGCCTACCAGTCAACCACTTCCCATGTCAACCTGCATACCAGTCAACCACTTCCCATGTCAACCTGCCTACCAGCCAACTACTTCCCATATCAACCTGCCTACCAGTCAACCACTTCCCATGTCAACCTGCATACCAGTCAACTACTTCCCATGTCATCCTGCCTACCAGTCAACCACTTCCCATGTCAAGCTTCATACCAGTCAACCACTTCCCATGTCAACCTGCCTACCAGCCAACTACTTCCCATGTCAACCTGCCTACCAGTCAACCACTTCCCATGTCAACCTGCCTACCAGTCAACCACTTCCCATGTCAACCTGCCTACCAGCCAACTACTTCCCATGTCAACCTGCCTACCAGTCAAGCACTTCCCATGTCAACCTGCCTACCAGTCAAGTACTTCCCATGTCAACCTGCCTACCAGTCAACCACTTCCCATGTCAACCTGCCTACCAGCCAACTACTTCCCATGTCAACATGCCTACCAGTCAACCACTTCCCATGTCAACCTGCCTACCAGCCAACTACTTCCCATGTCGTCCTGCCTATCAGTCCTTACCTGTATTTGCATAGTAATGCCTACACTGTATAGAAACGATACAGTGGGAAATAACCTGAATAGCGTTACAGCACTGTCTCGTAATTCTCACAGTAAATTACTGTTAAAGCAATAACTCCTTCTGAGCCTGCTGCTACCTGATAATTACAAAACTACAGACCTGCTTTTCATTGATACCTACCTTATCTAGTGGTTCATCCTTCATTAGTATTGCACCTTCTTTATGCTTCGGGCTGTGACTGCGACTGCGTGACTTAGTCCGGTGTCGCTCAGTCTCCTTCTTGTTTCGATCCCTATCACGCGATCGGCTTCGAGCTCTCCTGGAATTTGTGTGACTTGGGTCATTTCCTCAGTAATTTGGTACTTGCGATTGAACTATTAATAGCTAATTCGATTGTATTTACTCTTTTTTTCTTTTCTTTTTTTATTGAGGCTGTATTTATACTGTCCATAGCATGTAAGCCCGGGTACCCAGGCTTGTTTTCAATGCTGGCCAGCTGTAGTTTTGGTGTTGTCTTACCAAGCAGTAGCTGCTGATAAGTTATTTGATTGTCTGCATTTCAGTAGCAGATAGATAGTCTGTTGGTATGTTTAGTAGTCTATGTTAGTTTTTTTGGGGCCCTCTTGGCATTGTATCTTTGTTCTATTCTTATTACTATGTTAGTTATTTTCTTAAGGTTCTATGTTAGTGTTTTGGGGTTTTCTTGGGAAGAGTTTTCCACTTTTTTCTACTTAATTCTATACTAGCCTATTTTATTTACATGTCCATAGGCATGTATGTAATAGGTGGTTGAGTTATGTTTGTTTGAATTTGATTTGACTTATATTGTTGTTAGATATGTTATCTGGCTTTTATATTTCTGGTTGTCCCGCCCTGCTTGCTCTGGTGTCCCCCAGTGGCTGGGTTAGACGCTTAATGTCTTGGCTATATCCATATGCTAATGCTTTTAGGTGGATTATTCTTCTGTTTTCTAGTAGCTTTACTTTAGTTCCTTTGTGTAGGTCATAAGTGGGGTGTAGCCTGTCTACTTTCAGGCAGATTTTTAGGGCCCTATTTTGTAATATCTGCAATTTTTTTAGTAGCTCTTTTTTAGCACCCATGTAAATTACATCCCCATAGTCAAAGTAGGGGGGAGTACCATGCCTTTGAAGATTTCCATTGACATATCCTGTGTCATACAGTTTCTTAGTTTAGCAAATAGCCATAGCTTGTGGTTTACTTTTTGTATGATTTTTGTAGCTGGCTATCTAGTTCTAGGCCTAGGCACCCGCAGTGATTTCTTCAAAATATTAAGTCTTATCCGTTGTAGAGAAACTCGGTCTTCTAGTTGTATTTTATTAATTTGAATTTTGAACTTCATTTTAAGGTTCAAATCATTCAGATTTTCAACGAATAAATATCTATCATTCGATTGTATCTGAATGCCACCGATATTTAAGTACAATACATTGGTTATATAGCCAATTTATTGTCCCATAATATATCTATAACCAATCTCTTGTACATAAATATCGGTGATATCCAGGTACAATCCAATTATAGATATTTAATCATTTTAAATATAAATATATGTACAACATTAGTAAATTGCTATAAATGACAACATACCGTATTCCTCTGCCAACTACTGGCCTGAAATCAGAAATATAACAATCAGTTAGTAATAAATACATTTCAACTGAACATATAAACATCTATATTAGGGAAACAGCTACATAATAAATCTAAATGTTTTGAAATAATTTAAATATGATGGCTTAAAGTGGCAGTGTCCAATGCCTGTTGAAATTTTAAGATATATACACATCACATGTAGAGATCATGTTTTGTTGTTACTTCATGATCCATACCTAGTTGAATCAGTCAACTCACCGGTCATGTTGCATTTGGGACTAGGACAAGACAAAGACATTATTAGCCAGCCTTTTACTAGTGGTCTATGAGACATAGTAGTTGCGCGAAAGCAGGTTTTCAGAATTATTCCATTATATACAGCCACAATTGATTTTTGTTTGTTTGTTTTGTTTGACGACCCCCTAGCACACAAAGTAGACATCGGCTATTAGGGGGTCATACAGTGGTTTAAACATATCCGATTAAAAATATGCAAGTTTTTAAAAACACATTTGATAAATGCATACACTAACATTTAAGTTAGATTGATTGATTGATGGTTTCTTTACTTCGTGTCGGCAGCATAGGCCATATTCACAGCGAGAGTTAATCATACATATCTAAGTTAGATATCGGTAAGTGTCTTGGTTTTGAAAATATACTGATATCACAATATGCGACATTAAGTGTGTGGTTAAGAATTCAGTTTTAATTAGTATTTAATGCACTGTGCATTATTAATTTTCTGATTTTTACAGTTATTAGGTCGGCTGCCTCAGCACTATCGATATCAATATTTTATTTTGTTCCAACCAAGTAATATATACAAGAACAAAAAGAACCCGGATGCTATAAGATGCTAAAGTATAATATAGAGGGGTGGCACTGAATAGGACAAAACATGTGTAAATTTAAGAATCACACAATGACGTTATGTTAACCTGGGTCAAGCTAAGCCTACTGACACATACCGTCTAATATGATCCCTGTCCCGGTCTCGTGACCTTGACCTCCGCCGTTCCCTTGACCGTGATCTCCTGTCACGTGACCGTGACCTCTTCCGATCCCTGGAACGTGACCTCTTCCTCTCACGACTACGTGACCGGCGTGACTTTCGGTCTCTGCTTCTTGAGCGACGTCGCGGGCTGCGAGACCGGGACCGTTTCCTTCGGCTGGGAGTATTTAATGGTTCCATTAAAAACAATTAAAATTAAAATGGAATTCGAGGCATAGTAAAAAAAAATTTTTTTTATTAAAAATTGTTGTTTGTTTAACGATCCCCAGCATAAAAAGTAGACAAAAGAGCATACAGCTGTAGTAAAATCACAAATGGTGGTAACAAATCAATGGTAAAAGACTTTTCAAGTTAAAAACGGAAATTGAACTTTTGGTAAAAAACAGTTTCTGTCAGAAATTTAATAATGAGTTGTGGATGGAATCGGAAAGACTCCATCATACCCTCATTTCCAAATACATCATTTCTAATTGGTTGTAGGTGAGGACATCTCACCAAAATGTGCCGCATCGTCAGTATACACCAGGAGTGCTCACACTGAGGCGGACGGTCTCCAGCCAATATAAAACTATGTGTCAAGTATGTATGACCAATACATCCCTCACCCATTCCCTCCCTCACCCCTCCCCTTCCTTACCCATCCTCTTCCTAACCAATCCTCACACTTATCTATCATCTCCCTTAGCCATCCCCTCTCGTACACATCCTCTCCCCTCCCCAACCAACGGGGGTGGGGGTGAGGGTGGTAAAATAATAGTATTAGCAAACTTCATAATCCTGCATGTCATTTGAAAGATATCAAGATGTCATTCACAAAGCAATGTACAGCTTTGTAATCAGATAAATAATAAAGTTGCAGTGGCTGTTTTCAGGTTAGTGTATGAACACTTGTTTTGGCACCCTGAATTTTCAACAATTAAGGCATATCAAGTACACTATTGTGGAGAAACCGAGTAACTAACACCCCAACAAAAAATAGGCTAATATAACATATCAGCCATAGTACATCTATTTAATTTAAGCTTTCTCTGTTGATAATCTGTGGTACTGTGGTTGGCTACAGTTGGTTGTTCATGCAATTTGCCAAAATGTGAACAATAAGAGACAATTTCAGATGATACGGTTTTGCTCATATCTCAGAAACCAACAAAGATAGAATTGTAAATCTTTTTGTGTTGTTTTTGGTCTTTGTTAATCTATCATTCAGTGTTATTTTGTGATACATTATATGAGATGAAACTTTTTGAATTTTGGCTGACAGTATCTATTAGTGGTTTTTGTCCTTTCCCCCCAGCAGTGATTAATTTAAACAGCTTGTAAAACCAAGGTATTTGCCCCAGAATGCACAACAAACTGTTCCCAGACGTAAACACGGTTGTGATTGGTAAATTATGAGGTCATTCTTTGCGGTACCTTATTTATTAATAGATTTTTTAAAGAGCACCACTGAATATAATAATAGGCCCCCTACAGCACAGTGGTCAGAGTTCAGCTGCAGCAGTGGAGCCAGTTGTACTGCAGCACACCACACAGCATCTGAAGTAACTATAGAAGTAGTAGAATAGATCAATTGGTGGTTGCTTTATGCCGTGTCGGCAGCACAGGCCATATTCATGACGAGAAATTTAGTTTTTTGTTCAAACCATCACTTTTACATGTAAAAGCATACAATCAATTTTGTGTCAATAGACACTCGTGAATTCTTTTTAACTCACAATCATATAGTTTCTGGTCAAGCTAAATAAAATTCTAGATGATAGTATTATTCACTAATGAAATTAGTTTAATAAGCTATATGAGGGGATACAGACTGACTGTTGAGTATCAGCGGGAACTGACAGCCAATACATTCAGGGGGGGGTTCCCCCATGCGCAGAAAACCATGTGTAAGCCATGAGTGGCCAACACCGCAGCAGCTAAGGACCACTCAGTCTGATGTTGATGTTGATGTTCTGTCGTCACGGTGGAGCATCATGGCAGACAAAATCAAAGAAATAGCTCTTCATCCCGGCTCGATTAAACCACTTAATTCCAATCAAATCTTATAAATATTGTATTATATGGCTTAAATAGCATTCGTTGATACTACAAGTTGTAGATTTATGAGCAATTACCCTCCTGGTTGACCAATGATTGTGGATTTCTGCCAGGATGTTTTTTCTGCCAATCCTCCTTGTCAGGGGTCAATGTAGGTCAAGCTTAAATGGTCTTATCTGATTGGATGACGCACTGTGTATACAAAACAATTGGATTGTGCTCACTGTTGCTTGTTTGGGAACATGTGATTCCTTCCCTTTATTTTTGACAATTTCTGGTGGAACTTTGCATATTTAGGATAGACCTTTGGCTTGGTCTATCAAGTTGTTTTATTTGGTTTTATTTATTTTCTATTAAATAACAATTACAATTGCACAATTGTTAATATATCATATCTATGCAATAATGCATGTCCATGATTTAATAATTTGAAAACGGTATTATATCTTAGTCACTCATTATATATAATCTGTTATAAATTTGTATCTTTAGAATATCTATTTACCCCAATGGTATGTGCTTTTAAAATAATGTTGTATGCAAACAGCCACTTTTATGCACATAGGCTAAAAATAATTTCTTATGAACGGTTTTTTTTCAGAACTGCTAGATGCCTCCTTGAAAGAAGAAACACAAGTTAGTGAATCCGGATACTCAACCTGGAATTGCAAGAAGGCACCTGGATATGTCTTCATCACTTCCCTCAGCAATTGATGACTTGAAGAATGGACAAGTGCTTTGTATATTCATTTCAGTAGCATGCAGCAGTCAAACAGAGACCGAGAGACATCTGATATCTCATTTTTGTCCAGCATTTCAAGGATCATCATTCAGGTGCTCATTGAACTAAGATCATATCAACACATTAGTGGCACAAACACTGTTAAAATTGAAGAAGCTGAGCAACCCGAAAGAGTTTGGGAATCTTTCATGTTGTTTGAACAGCCTCAAGTCATGTCCTCGAGTGATTAATGTTTCATGTTTGCTGAGTGTGAATATCTCATCAGGTAGGCACTTGGAAATCCACAGCGCTGCGACATCATCACTTTTCTGTGCTGCTTTTTTCGTCGTTCATGAAATTGCGGACTTGACAAGAAGACCTTCACTGATTCAAAGTAATGCTACATTGTTCATTTCCAAGGTAATGTCCCAAAATCATTTCCAAGGTAATGTCCCAAAATCTTCTAGTGACATTCACAGATATAATTGTGTAAATACACCATCACAATTTCTTTCTTTTTTTTAAAAACAAAAAACATTTTCGTCTCCGAGACGCTTTTCGGCTTATTTCCGTTCAGGGTGTGTCTCCAAGGCGTCTTTTCAGATAGGAGACAAAAAACACCTTGAAAATGGCCGCCGTATTCTGTGGTTTCAACCAATCAGAGCACTTCTTTTCCATTGCAAAAGGGCTGCCATTTTCGAGGCGCCATACTGCTTTAGTGTTCAGACTAGCGTGACGTCGGGGATTTCCCCGAGACGTCTCGGAGGCATACCCTGAACACGGCCCTGGGTATCTGTTGGATAAAACGTTCACAACGTACTACAGTACTGTAAGTACAGGGTGAATCTTTTATCTAGGTATCTGTCAATTCATGTTGGATTTTGATCAGACAAAAACTAGAATCAGTCAAAATTAGTGTCCTTCAAAGTGGTACAATTTGTACCCTACTTTGAGCAGAGCTACTATCCTAAATCCACAATTTTGTGAATGACGAAAAAAGCAGCACAGAAAAGTGATGATGTCACAGCACGGCAGATTTCCAAGTGCCTACCTGATGAGATATTCACACTCAGCAAACATGAAACAACAATCACTCGAGGACATGACTTGAGGCTGTTCAAACAACATGCAAGAACGGACATAAGAAAGTTTTCATTCAGCCAACGGCAATGTTAGTTACATCAATTCCTGTGTGGGGCACTACAGTATAGATGTCTCCACTAATGCAGTTGAACTGTGACCTGGTTTCTGTATGCTTATATTCAGTGGTGCTCTTTAAAATCCATTCACATATCCTATACAAATGATTTTCCATAAAGAATGGCATCATAATTGACCAATCACAACCTTGTTTATATCTTGGAACAGTTTGTAGTACTTTGTGGAGGGGGGAAATCATGGTTTTACAGGCTGTTGAAGTTAACCACTGCTGAAAAAAAAACTAAAATAGGTTTTAACAAAATCAAAAATCATTCTAGCACCTGAAAAATATGAATATTTAGTTATTTATCTTTCATTTGATACCTATATTGTGTATTTGTGTTCACTGGATTGGTCACTACAGATATTACTTAGAAATTTGTGTGCACATCGGCCATTGTGTAGGCGCGGTATGGTGCGATTTGGTTATCACCGGGCACGAAAATGCAAATTCGGGGGTTTAGCTCTGCTCAAATTGTTGTGAATATTTTGAAGGGCACTAAATTGCACAGATTTCAGTTTTGGTTTGATAAAAAACCATAAAGAATTGACAGAATTGTAGCTTTCTGAAATTGAAGTAAATATTCCCTATACTACGACTAATGTAGGGAATATTTACTTCAATTTTCATGTGGACGAAACTGTAGAGAACAGGGCTCAATATGAATTATATAATTTACTACACTTTAGCTGTGTTTACACGGGAGATTTAAAACGCCACATATGAAACGCCTTGCCTAGATCGACTCACATTTGCCGTGTAGACGCGGTTCTGTGGCGTTTTAGGGCTGAATCGCTTCATATGAAACGCCTCATCTATACCACCTCGGGAGGTGGTTTATTTGAAGCGATTCAGCTGGTTCCCGGGCGGCGATAGTATAAAATAGTAGGGCTTGCCAGCAACAGATGGAGCAGTAACTAATCGCTTGTACCCGGCAGTGTTAGGGCCCAATTAGGCCGAAATCTATTAAATGCGATCATATTTAACAGAATTACATCCTCAAATAATGAAATTTAATTAAATTAACCTTAAATTCCAAGCGATATTACCGTAGCAGCAACATCGGCGTCGAATCACCAAGTGTAAACAAAACAAACAGCAGTGCTAGCCGGCTACAGGCGCCTGCTGATTCCCGGCGTCGACACACTTTTCAACTCCGCCGTGTAAACACGCTTCCAAAACGCTTCATATGAATCGCTTTGTCTACATCGTTTCACAATTCCCCGTGTAAACACGGCTATAGTCTCTGAATGCAAATTATGTGCAGTTACTAGGTATTATTTGTGCCCAAAATGATATCCAGGAATATTGAAAAGGTCACAACTTAATTGCTATAACCAATAGGACAAAATGTGGATTAATAGGAAAACTAAATCGTAGTTAACTTTGGAACGAATAATAATATTTGCAGGATTTAAAAACCCCTTAAATCTATTCTGTGAGCCCTGTCTGTCTACCAATTTGCAGTACTGTGCAACAGGTTTTCAATTTTCATGTGATGTACCTAGCAACGTGTAGTGGATGGATGGAATATACTCACACATGGCCGGAAGACCAGTGCTCCGGCGCTGACAAATGTCATATTCAGATGAATAAATAGTTTACAAAAAAAACACCAATGTGTAGGTATGTTGACATCCCAACGATGTGTCGCCGCCGCGTTGTCCCCGCTCGCTGTGATCGGGAGTGCACGAACGGGTCTCAACATGGCTACCAAAATCGCTTCTCATTGGCTAACGGATGGGGATACCGGGGAATCCTGATCACGTCATATAAACCTCCTTGAACGTCCTCGTTTTTGAATTTTGCATTTCTGTTGATTCGTGACACCATTTCAAACATTTGCACTCATCTTCAGATGCTGAAATCAGTTCAAAATCACTTTGGGGATAAATAAAAAATATGTAGCCTAAATTATTAATGTCTTTTCTCACATTATACCAAATATTATCACGATCATATACGTCGAAAGTGGTTAATTTTGAATCGGAAAGTGTCATGGGTTGCGGGACTTTGGCGCGAGGCGCATGGGGAGGAGGACTTCTGACACTATAGTGACAGGCTCACCTGTGCCTTGCACTCATTTTCGGATGCTCAAATCGGTTCAAAATCACTTTGGACGTAAATTTATATACCAAATATTATCATGATCCTATACGTCGAACGTGGTTAATTTTGAATCGGAAAGTGTCATTAGGTATGTGGACATCCCCGCGGTGTGTCGCCATGTGTTGTCCCCGATCGCTGTGATCGGGAGTGCGCGAACGGGTCTCGACTTACCAAAATCACTTCTCATTGGCTAACGGATGGGGATAGCGGGGAATCCCGATCATGTCAAATCAGTTCAAAATCACTTTGGGGATAAATAAAAAATATGGCATTAAGACTGCCATTAGCATCCTAATAAAGAATTTACACATCTCTACAACCTTGTCATTGAAACAGGTATATTCCCAGATAAATGGAAAATAGCTACTGTCACACCAATACCAAAGATAAGTAATCCTAAATCATGCAATGAACTGCGACCAATATCAATACTGCCCCTCCCTGGCAAAGTCATCGAACAAATAATCCATGATCAAATAAAAACCTTCCTGGAAGACACCAACTACCTTGCCAAACAGCAAAATGGCTTCAGAAAAGATGAATCAACCACAATAGCCCTAGCCACTCTATTAGATGAACTGCTGACTAATATGGATAGAGGTAGGTACCCCGGAATCCACCGGGAGCGCCACTGTCGCCGGTGCGATAAAACTCGTACAACTTCTGGCGACTTTCTGAGCAGCACAGTCATGTCGGAAAACGGCACCACATGTGCAACACAGGCACACTGCATTGACTGCTAGATCTGGGTTTGAAGCACAACAGACTGAGGCACAGATAGAGACCATTTTCAGTGCTGTGTGACATTTGAAAGGCATTTTACCAAGCCATTCAAGTCTTCAGATGCAGAAATCAGAGCTAAGACTGCCGGGAATGTGCATGTTAACTATGATAATGTGAAACTTTAGCATTTTATCTTCCTAAAACTGGTCTTACATTGACTCTAACTGGAATTGCAACTCTACAATTTGATGGCCAAAAGTTGGTGTTTTGACTGGATTCTGGAGTTGAGTGACTCATGCGCGGCCCCCGCGGCCCACGGGAGGGTCGAGGGATGCGTCGGCTACATTAGTCGTTAAATCAACGGTGTTTTGTTGTGTTTGGTTGGGTTGTTGTTGGTTGGGTTGTTGTTGGTTTGGTTGTTGTTGGTTTGTTGTTTGTGGTTGGTTGGTTGTTGGTGGTTTGGTTGTTTTGACTGGATTCTCTAGTTGAGTGACTCACGCGCGGCCCCCGCGGGAGGGTCGAGGGATGCATCGGCTACGTTAGTCGTTAGATCAACGGTGTTTTGTTGTGTTTGGTTTGGTTGTTGTTGGTTGGGTTGTTGTTGGTTTGGTTGTTGGTTTGATGTTGGTGGTTGTTTGTGGTTTGGTTGTTTTGACTGGATTCTCTAGTTGAGTGACTCACGCGCGGCCCCCGCGGGAGGGTCGAGGGATGCGTCGGCTACGTTAGTCGTTAGATCAACGGTGTTTTGTTGTGTTTGGTTTGGTTGTTGTTGGTTTGGTTGTTGTTGGTTTGGTTGTTGTTGGTTTGGTTGTTGGTTTGGTTGTTGTTGGTTTGATGTTGGTTGTTGTTGGTTTGGTTGTGTTGTTTGGTGGTGTTTGGTTGTTGTTGGTTTGGTTGTTGGTTTGGTTGTTGTTGTTGGTTTGATGTTGTTGGTGGTTGTTTGGTTGTTGCTTTGACTGGATTCTCTAGTTGAGTGACTCACGCGCGGCCCCCGAGGGATGCGTCGGCTACGTTAGTCGTTAGATCAACGGTGTTTTGTTGTGTTTGGTGGTGTTTGGTTAGGTACCCCGGAATCCGCCGGGAGCGCCACTGTCGCCGGTGCGATAAAACTCGTACAACTTCTTGCGACTTTCTGAGCAGCCCAGTCATGTCGGAAAACGGCACCACATGTGCAACACAGGCACACTGCATTGACTGCTAGATCTGGGTTTGAAGCACAACAGACTGAGGCACATTTTCAGTGCTGTGTGACATTTGAAAGGCATTTTACCAAGCCATTCAAGTCTTCAGATGCAGAGTCAAGTTTGATCAGGATCAAACCATTAATAAAGAAACTGCAGTTATGGGTGATTGTATTACGGTTGCCATGGAAACCAACATTTTTATGGTTGCCATGGAAACCTACATTTCTCTGTGATCTAATTTATTTATATCAGTTTTGATAAGCTGAGGTGATTTGTCAGACCAAGAAGAACCTTGATGTGACATTTCATCGGGATCTGACCATTATTAAAAAAGAGCTACAGTTGACTGATATTGTAGGCGGGAGTGATTGTATTACGGTTGCCATGGAAACCTACATTTTCCTGTGATCTAATTTTTGTATATCCGTTTTGATAAGCTGGGGTGATTTGGTATAAGAAGAAGAACCTTGATGTCAAGTTTGATCAGGATCAAACCATTAATAAAGAAACTGCAGTTGTAGGCATGATTGTATTACGGTTGCCATGGAAACCAACATTTTTCTGTGATCTAATTTTTTTATATCAGTTTTGATAAGCTGAGGTGATTTGACAGACCAAGAAGAACCTTGATGTGAAATTTCATCAGGATCTGACCATTATTTAAAAATAGCTACAGTTGACTCATATTGTAGGTGGGAGTGATTGCATTATGGTTGCCATGGAAACCTACATTTTCCGGTGATCTAATTTTTGTATATCAGTTTTGATAAGCTGGGGTGATTTGGTATACGAAGAAGAACCTTGGTGTGAAGTTTGATCAGGATAGGATCATTAATAAAGAAACTACAAGGAAATGTTGTTATAATTAGTCTATTTAACAGCCCTAAATAAGGCACTTCTCTAGTGCATTAGCTAATACAAAAAATCTTAAATTCAACAAACTTCAAATGCACATATCTCATTAAATTTTTGGAATATCTTAAAAATTCAAAAAGCATATTGCTTTTGATTCATTGGAGCTTCCAATGAAATTATAATTTGAATGTTTGGAATAATTTGAAAATTTTACTGGGGTACCTAATAGAGGAGATCTGACAATAACTGTTTTTCTTGATTTCAAGAAAGCTTTTGACACAATAGACCATGACATTTTACTGTGGAGCTACAATCCAATAATAACTTCAAAAGTTTCACCCAATTTCAACCTGCAAATTCACCCTTTTATATCAATCTGGAATTTTTTTTAAAGTTAACTGGAATGTGTAGCCATTATTAATCTTATATACTGTTGAGTTTGGGGAAATTGTGACGAGGCACTCAGAATTGGCGCGAGGCGGAATGCAATAGAGGAGCTACATGTGGTGGCTTATTGGTCAGAGAATGAGTCACCAATTTCGGTCACAGAAATCTAGTGCTTATACCTTAAATTTATGTAAGAAAATAATTACCAATTTCAGAGTTGGAAAAGGCCATAACTTCCTTAATACTCGACCTATTCCCATAATCTTGGTGTCATGTTGAATGGCGTTTCAAGGTCTTTCCAGTGGTGCCTTTTGTTTTATTATTGATGGGGTTTGAATTTTTTTGGCACATACCTAACTAGTGTCACTACACTAGTAGTAAGTTGATAAACGCATAAACAAATGCTAGATGAACCCAACCATTTCTATCTATTATCGCCCTCACTACAAACAGCACAATGTAGTTGATAGAGGCGCAAGACAGTTTGAGGAGCATTAGGAACGACAAACTTCGCGACACAATCATGGAGTAACCGGAATTATTCTCACCTGTTATCTCTAGCCATGGCTATTGCCTGATTTTGTTGGAAACACGGGTCAAAATACTTCCGAAGCCGGTTGTTTTCTACGTGAGCGCTAAGATGTCCTAAAATGGCGGACGTTTTCCCTGAAATGGGCTCTGCGTTTTACGATATTCAGGCGATTTCCAAAATGACTCGCGAGTTCCAACACTTTTCTTTTCTAGTCGTGTGTAACGGTTGACCCATTAGAAAGTGTCCCAGCACAAACACAGTGTATATTATTTTTAAGTATTGGATACGCAATGTCGTAAATTATTTAACACCAATTTCTGGCATATGTAGAGTGAACTTCCGGTGTAGTCCACGTGCGGCTGGAAAGACAGTCTTAACGGAAATCTTGTTATCATTATCAAATGTAGGTGTTGCGATTTATTTATGGTTGGAAAATTATATGACTGTTATATTTAAATGTTACATTTTAATTGTTTTCAAGTATTGTCTTAATTTGTGTTGTATAAATACCACAGAAATTAATGTGATATCAACTGACACTGTGAGTGTGACTGTGTTAGGTACCCCAGTAACATTTTCAAATTATTCCAAAAATTCAAATTATAATTTCATTGGGAGCTCCAATGAATCAACAGCAATATGCTTTTTGAATTTTTAAGATATTCCAAAAATTGAATGAGATATGTGCGTTTGAAGTTTGTTGAATTTAAGATTTTTTGTATTCTCGATGTCGGACATCAGGGCACTTTTGGGGTTCACGGCCCGCGAAGGGTAAAACAAATGCTACTCCCATAGAAACAACATTAGAACTACCCTATCTATCACAGTGATTTCTGCTTTTTGGTGCTTTGAAAGCAAATTTCTCTTGTTTCTATTAAATAGTTCAGATCTTTCTCTATAATTTCATATTCAGCTTTTTTTTTATCAGCCAATTGGAAGTTCTTGAATTTATTTGGCGAAAATAGTTTTTGAGGGCATGATCTACTGGCACTGACACTCAGAATATCCCAACTTTCACTATTATCTCTGTTTTTAATACTTTCAGAGAAAATTGCTCTTAGGTTAAATTAAATACCTCAGATCTTCCTCTTCAATCGCGCATTAAGATATTTTTAATCGATTCGATGAAAGTTTTTAAATTTATTTTACAAAAATAAATCCTCCCCATAGACATAGCATTGCCGCAGCACACATCACGGCGTATTTTACCCTTCGCGGGCTAGTTTCCGGCCTTGTGACGTCATGCCGACATCGAGAATGCTCGATGTCGGACATCCGGGCACTTTTGGGGTTCACGGCCCGCGAAGGGTAAAACAAATGCTACTCCCATAGAAACAACATTAGAACTACCCTATCTATCACAGTGATTTCTGCTTTTTGGTGCTTTGAAAGCAAATTTCTCTTGTTTCTATTAAATAGTTCAGATCTTTCTCTATAATTTCATGTTCAGCTTTTTTTTTATCAGACAATTGGAAGTTCTTGAATATATTTGGCAAATATAGTTTTTGAGGCCATGATCTGGTAAGGTTAACACTGGCACTGACACTCAGAATATCCAACTTTCACTATTATCTCTGTTTTTAATACTTTCAGAGAAAATTGCTCTTAGGTTAAATTAAATACCTCAGATCTTCCTCTTCAATCGCGCATTGAGATATTTTTAATCGATTCGATGAAAGCTTTTTAATTTATTTTACAAAAATAAATGCTCCCCATAGACATAGCATTGCCGCAGCACACATCACGGCGTATTTTACCCTTCGTGGGCTAGTTTCCGGGGTTGTGACGTCATGCCGACATCGAGAATTAGCTAATGCACTAGAGAAGTGCCTTATTTACTTTAGGGCTGTTAAATAGACTAATTATAACAACATTTCTTTGTAGTTTCTTTATTAATTATCATATCCTGATAAAACTTCACACCAAGGTTCTTCTTCCTATACCAAATCACCCCAGCTTATCAAAACTGATATACAAAAATTAGATCACAGGAAAATCTAGGTTTCCATGGCAACCGTAATGCAATCACTCCCACCTACAATATCAGATCCTGATGAAATTTCACATCAAGGTTCTTCTAGGTCTGGCAAATCACCTCAGCTTATCAAAACTGATATAAAAAAATTAGATCACAGAAAAATGTAGGTTTCCATGGCAACCATAATATAATCATGCCCACAACTGCAGTTTCTTTATTAATGGTTTGATCCTGATCAAACTTGACATCATGGTTCTTCTTCGTATAGCAAATCACCCCAGCTTATCAAAACTGATATACAAAAATTAGATCACAGGAAAATGTAGGTTTCCTTGGCAACCGTAATACAATCACTCCCACCTACAATATCAGTCAACTGTAGCTCTTTTTAAATAATGGCAAGATCATGGTGACATTTCACATCAAGGTTCTTCTTGGTCTGGCAATTCACCTCAGCTTATCAAAACTGATATATAAAAAATTAGATCACAGGGAAATGTGGGTTTCCATGGCAACCGTAATACAATCCCTTCCGTAAGTTGAATATCGATCATCATGAAACAACTTGTCAACAGCTCTCTCCATGGCCTAACCAACAGACACACAGAAACAGACAGACACACAAACACAGACACAGACACATACACACACACAGACATAGGCTGTGTGATGTGAGTCACTCACCCCAGCCATAAAATTCTGACCTAGAGAATCCAGTCAAAACTGCCTGACACCAACTTTTGGCTAAATAAATTCAAGAACTTCTAATTGGCTGATAAAGAAAAAAGCTGAATGTGAAATTGTAGAGAAAGATATATTTAACCAATATCTGATTAACCCTGCTCATTTTCTAGTTCTACATATGTCATTAACCAGAGGATATAAATAACAATATGAACAAAATAAGTAAAACTTGACTCTGGCTTTGGCTCTAACACTAGTCTGAGTGCCCAGATTTGTCTAAAGTCTTAATGCACATGGCATAAGATGTGCTGATTATATTGATGTAAATGCAATGCTGGATGAAAGATTAATATCTTAATTTATTATATATATATTTTTTGTTGGTATTCTCTGTTTGAAACAAGAGCTGAGATGAGCTGAAACTAGCACATTTCATAGCACGTCCGCATTGCTCAACATCAACAGTGTAAATGACAAACTTCAAACGGAGGTGCGCACATTTGGTGAAACATGCGCGCGCATCCTCACATACCCCTAGACCGCCAGGCTACGCGTACGGAGCACATCCACGTAGACACTACGTAGTGATAATGCTGTCCGTCAATAGATTTTCACCAAACTTTGCAGATATTTACATAAATATACACAAAAAGAATTTTTATGTTGAAAATGATGCTCATCTTTTCAAACTGTGCTGCATGTGGCAGAACGTTCCACATATTTGTTTTCCATGGCTAAATTAAGTAAAAAATATACTGTCCTTCGACAGGTTTTCACCAAACTTTGCGAATATGTCCATAAATATATATTAAACATGTCTATGAAGTTTTTAATTTAGTCTTTTGTGTTCTTCATGAAGAATTTTGATGTTGAAAAGTATGCTCAACTTCAAAATGTCATAACTTTCTTAATTTCTGTCCTACATCAACAATTAAAGAAAGATGGTTGCGCCGGAACATGTCATCTACATCATCAGTGTGGTTGTAGTAGAGGAATACATCAAAATATACCTATGGAAAGACAGAAAAGGGGGCACCCCTCTTGCAGATGTGCCCTGCAGAGAAACAATAAATACGGCGGAAGTGGCGGTAGCGCTGAGGCCGGTTTTCACACACATATTGGGCGTACTGTCCCTAGGTTAATAGTAATAGTAAAAGTACCCAATGAAATACTGTAACATTTTGTCTTGATATTGAACACTTTGAATATTCATCACGATATTCACCCCATCTCTGGGTCCGGGTGAATCTTTTATTGTTGCTCTGTGTTAGCGCATCTAAGTCACTAAGTGATGGGGCTTTTTTTCGCGGGGGGGGGGGCATTTGATTGAAAATTAATAATAGTCTGCATAACTTAAATTTGCACAGCCTGAATTCAGTTAAATGTTGCGATAATAGATGACCACTATTTTTCTAATTGCGAGCTTTTTAACTTCATAAGTGTCTTTTGACACATAATTGATTATATGCTCTTACATTCTGTGTAAAAGCAGTTGTTGAATACAAATTAAATACTTTTCGTCATGAATAGGGCAATTGATCTTCCCCATTCTCCTGCTCCTTGCCATATCCTAGTAATGCCGAACATCAGGCTATGTATAATCAGGCATGTGATTTCTCCGGAATTCCGTTTTTTTCTGGGGACTGAAACCGGAATTCAGTTGTTTTTTTTAATTCAGTTATTTTTTTCTGGCCGCCGAAACACAGCTGAAATACACTATTTGCATCCTTCTCACGACTCTGTGGGATTCTGTGAGTCCCCATGATAACCTAAAAAAAAAAGAGGTTTTTTTCCCTGTATCTGATAATGTAGAAACAGGTATCAATTTTTAAGTCATTTATTTGACTTAGTCAGGGTTCGAATCCCATGACCTACCAAAACGGGAGGAGGGTGCTGGAGCTTTTAAAAAACAAACCAACCCACCTGTACATTAAAAATCTAAATAACTTTTTGGTCAGCTCCAATTTACTGCTCTTCTGTCTAAGTGGTGTCATTTTATATTTATTTAGTGAAAACCAGTAAAAACCCTTTCCATCAGTGAGGGAAATATCCTTCATTCGTTTTACAGAAAGTATGTCTTGGCGTGGTGGAGGAGGTGGAGGGTTTCGTGGTGGACGAGGCGGGGACCGTGGACGTGGTCGGGGAGGAGGTCGTGGTGGAGGAGGATTCCGTGGTGAGTATTCTTAATAGATTGCTGCCAGGTGCAGCAGATATTGCAGGACCTAAAACAACAAACAAACAAAACCAGATGAGGTGGGCTAATCGGTAGAGCTCAGGCTTCTCTTGCAGAAGGATGAGAGCTCGAAACCCAGCTGAGTCTTACAAACTATATTTGTCGCTACCTAGCCTGGCACTCGGCATAGACCAGGCGGGATGGCCGAATGATTTAGAGCGTACGTCTCCCGTGTTGGTAGATCGTGGGGTCATGGGTTCGAACCCTGGTTGAGTCAAACCAATGACTTACAAATTTATACTTGTTGCTTCCCAGTGTCAGGATAATGTGACTGATTGGGATATCAGGTAATGGTGCTGGCAGCCTGGTCTTCCAGTGGGGCAGCACTATAAAGTCACCATGAGTGTGCACTATTACATGTCGGTACCTGTCCTGATATGACCTTAGATGTTGCTAGGACATAAAACAACAAACAAACAAACATCACTCGCATGACTGGGATTAGCACCGGTGAGCCTGCGTGGAAGGTGGGACAAAATGTCAAAATGAGTTGTATTGTATTTACCGGAAGTCATAGGTTGGTTGTTGAAGTCTTACGTCCTAGCAACATGTAATGTTATATTGACCGGAAGTTATAGGTGTGTGGTTCGGGACTAACTACATACAGCGTGTTTTATTGGTTAGTAACTGAGCTGATTCGTGATTAGTGGCACTATAAAGTCACCATGAGTGTGTACTGTCACAAATTGGTACCCATCCTGATATAACCTTAGATGTTGCCAGAACGTAAAGTTCCAACAGCCTAATAGATTGTTTTGCTGCAGTTATCAGAAACAAAATACATGTGTGAGTGGTTGTGGTGTTTAGAGCCGCTGTATTTATTAAGCATACAAAAGAAACGAAACTCTCATATAGTCTATTATACCCATTAGATCAACCTTTAACTTTGATCTAAATTCTATTTCCTTTAGCCACAAACTATGTTACTGTGAGCCTTTTAAATCCAGTGTCTAGTGACAAAATTGATTCTGTGCTTTTGCACTCTGTAAAAGCGATGGCTGAATAAAACCAAACAATTTGACACAGCATAAAGAAACCAATCAATCAATTATATAAATGCAATTATTCATTTATTGGCCAAAGCAATGTCACATATGCGAATACACTCACCACTGAGTTCAACCAGTAATAAATACACATTGTGTTTTAGCCATAATCGTCGGATAATTCTGTATTGAGTATTTCTATCGATTCGTATTTTGCATCTTTTTTCAGAAAGAAATTAATAATTGTGAATTGAAATATTGTCTATGGTGTTTGTAAATATGCCATATGAAACCATTTTGTTTCTTAAATATAAAAGCATCATTGGAGTACAATGATGCGCGTTGACAGCGCCGATTAACAGATGAGTAGTGATCAGAATGAGCCTAAAACTTCACTGCCGTTCGGTATTATATATATAATTGCATGTTGGTAATAGTTGAAGGACAATGGTCTGTGTCATTCTAATGCAGGTGGCGGCAACAGAGGCTCCTGGCAAGATCAAGGACCTCCTGAACACGTGATGGGTGAGTCCTGTTTTCTCCTTGTCAATCAGTTATTCATGAAATGCAGGTATGCATTTTGGCTACCAGCAACCTTTCCTACTTTGAGTAAATATCATGTTATCAATTCAGCCTTCACTGCTTTGCGTAAATGCAGTGTTATCAAAAAGACGCAGCAAACTTGTGCCACTGCCAATTTGTTACCCTCATCAGTCTTGTGGCTCATTTGAATTTTTAGCCTTCCATCGAGACCTACCATTGTAGATCTATTTCTTCAAAGCAAATGCATAACATGATTGCTATTTGATTTGGGAGAACGTGACTTAAAATTCTTCGGAAAGTTCCTGATGTTGCAGCACGTAGAATCAGATATTTTTCATTACCCCCTAGAGTTATTTTGTACTGAAATAAAATATTTACTTCATTGCAGAACTTGGAACAATGGAACATACGAGTGAAGACCAACTAGTTTGTAAATGCACCAACGAAAAAGTACCCTATTTCAACGCTCCCGTGTACTTGGAAAACAAAGAACAGATCGGCAAAGTGGACGAAATCTTTGGACCTATCAGGGATTTTGTATCCTTTCAAAATGTGACCCCACATTGCGAGTGCTAGAACTAGTAATTACTACTCTTATTGGTCTTTTTGGTGTATAAGTTAAAACCTCTAGTTCTGTCTCCGGATTACCGGGATTCTTTTTTGTAAATAATCATTCTTATTAACATCGATTGTTACTTTAAATTTATTGTAGTGTTTGTTTGTTGTTTTACGTCCTAGCAACATCTAAGGTCATATCAGACAGCTTATTGTAGTGAGGGCAGACGTATAGAGATTGATCTAGCCCTATGCAGATGTATCATCTAGCATATAACTGCTTCTCCCTGACGGTAGAGGATGACTTGTTTTTATCTTTTTTAGTGGAAAACATTAACCTTAAGCATTAAGCAAAGTAATAAAACATAGCAAAATAAGGAGAACGTTAAATACATGTGTAATTAAGCCAATTTTCCTCTGCAACTTAGACATTGATCTGAATTTGGAATGTTACTTTTTCTAAACACTGTATCACGCCTTAATCACTTCTCAGTTCTTCTCCGTGAAGCTATTAGACAACATGAATGCCACTTCATTCCAAAAGAAACAGATGTTCTTCATCGACCCCTACAAGTTGTTACCACTTCAACGCTTCACAGAGCCGCAGCGGGGCGGCGGGCGCGTGGCGCGGGCGGGCGGGCGTGGCGGCGGCGGCTTCGGGCGTGGGCGTGAGTGTGACTAATACACCTAGCGCAGTAGCTCCCGTCTTCTTCAGCAAGCAAGCCCAGCCAATTTTCACATGTTTTTGTCTTATTTTACCCCTTTCGACATAAAAAGTGCTATGGTAAGCCAGTATTGGCTTGGATGCACGGTTGTTATTTGAAGAAAGGTTTAGCTGTACCCGCCAGCCTGATGGAACCAGTCCGGTGGTTTAGCCAAGTCAAACCAAACTTACATTTTAAAATGGTACCTGGTAAATAGGACAATAATTGTTTGGTTATGTCAGGAAAAAGTGGCTTAATGGGAAAACTGTGGATATTATGGAATATCGATGGGGCAGCACTGTAAAGCCACCTTGAGTGCACTGTCACAAGTCGCACATAGCACTGGTAGGGAATGATTGAATTCATACCCATTTTTACTATTCAATTTATTAACTGGTGTATTGTATTGTATGTGGTTCAGCTAGCTAATAGCGATCTTACAGAGACCAGTACTGACTAGATCTGGCTCTTTTCTCAAGGAAGAACAGCAAGCACCACATACCTAACACTACCACGGTAGTGTTTGGTAACCCCTGATTTGATACAATAGTAAATGGAACCGTTATGCACACTAATGGTAGCCTTTGATGTGTTTGCAACCATACTCAATGCAGACAGGATTCGCATTATGGGATGTAGTAGTACTCTTATGATAGGTGAACTAATCTATAGTATCTATACATGTGTTATTCCTATACTCGCCTGCTTTGTGCTGTCAATTGCCATATGAAGTCAGTGGTTAATAATCATAATCTACTACTACATATAAAGACACGAGATGGTAGAGACAAAAAGGCCTATCTTTATCCAAATGTAATTTCTGGTCAACGGGCCCTCAGTCAACCATTGAAAGTTCTAGCATACCTGTATTCTCACCTGGGCACGCGTCAATCCCACACCATTATTTCAATATGCAATAATATATATATATATAATATACAGTGATACAATAATATATATCTATATCTACGCTGCATTTCACAATATTTTATATATATTATAGTGGGCATTTCGTTGTTTATTTCATATTAACCAAGCAATGCCCTGCAACACAACATAACATAACGTTTCGAATAATTGTGACATGATATCTTACTACTTATTATTTGATTTGTCACTTGTCGTTCATGTTCTCATGCATGCGCCCCTTTTTTTCCACTTCAGGAGGTCGTGGGGGCGGTGACCGCGGCGGGTTCCGAGGTCGGGGAGGTGGAGGCCGGGGAGGTGGAGGTCGGGGTGGTGGACGTGGAGGAGGACGCGGAGGAGGACGCGGAGGTGGAGGCTTCCGAGGAGGTCGTGGAAGTTACTAAAGACAGTAGACGAATGTAGAATGTATGGACAGTATAGCATTACGTAAATACCTGGCAATGTGCTACCGCTATCAATAACACGTTTAACAGTTATCTGGATGCTGATTTGTGTGAAGTCTTAAAATTATTATGTTGAACCTACGTGTTTGATGTATCGCTGGAAATATATATTGTAGGTGTTGCAACGTGGGTGAATATTTCTTGTATATATATATCACGAGGTATCATTCTATGTGTGGTACTTAGAGACATTGTTGCTCATCGATATGAAATAAACATATTTTACCAAACAATGCCCTCACTTAGTCTTATGCAATGTTAGTTTTGGGTTTTACAGGCTAGCAACAGCTACGGTCATTAGGACGGTAATTTTAATAGCGTAATCCAAAGAGAGGTATGGTAGTCTTCCTGAAGCTAACAATTAATTCTATCTAAATCAGTTTTAGGTTTACAATGCCTTCAATCAGATTTCAATATAAGAATAAATATGTTTGTAAATTAAATAAATATATTTTCTCAGAGTTTTGACATGTATGGTTGGGCCTTAGAAATTGGGTTCAATATATACAAAGTTGTGTTGGTCATGTTAGTAATGCCTCATTAAACATTGACATACAGGCATGTGATTTTTCTGCAGATTTCCTAGTTTTGAATAATGAAATTGATCATTTTTATGATTTGTGCAGATCTGGTGAAAAGATATTTGGTGTTATATAGGAAATAGACATAAATAAAGGGAAAGTATGTTTTCCTGCTGAAAATATGGCTATTAAAATAATTAAATGGCATGTGCTTCAAAGCCTAGAAGCCTATGATATGTAAATAGGAGTAGGCTAGTCTAGTAATAAGAGTAGAACAAATAAATACATATATACCAAGAAAATAAAAATAAACTAACATAGGCTATTAACCATACCAACCAATTATCTATCTGCTACTGAAATGCAGACAATCAAATACCTTATTAGCAGCCACTGTGTGGTAAGATAACACCAACACAACTGGCCAGCATTGAAAACAAGCCTGGGTACCCGGGCTTATATGCTATGGACAGTATAAATACAGCCTCAATAAAAAAATTTTTTTTTTAAAAAGAGTCCTGCCCCGAAATCCCTGGCATGATGGCCATCATATCCCAGAACATAGTTCGGGGCAAATTCTAAGTTTCGAATGCGAAGTCTGATTACCTTTGATCCAGAGCTATGAGTAGCTTGCTTGTGCGAGGAGTGGTGTACCCGCTGATGCTCAATGATGAAATCTACCTAGTCTGGGCCTCCAACCCTGGTATATACAGATGGATCACTTATCATTTTGAGCAGCTGAGCTTTTGGGTGCTCAGTACCGTGCCTATATATTGTCAGGGCTCAGTTGTGTGTTTTGAAGTATGATATTTTGCCGTTGGTTTGTCTATAGAGAAAGACAGTTTTTTCTTTTATATTTTAGTCAGCTCCGTAGCCAGTGACTGGTTAATGCTGCATAGACGAAATGAAAACGTCTAGATTTGATTCTACATATCTAGGTTAGATACTGGTGCCCTTATTAAGGATCTGTCATTGATTGCAAGGACATATTAATTTAATAGAAGCTGTTACTGCTGAAGCCTAAGGTCTTAAGATAAGCATTCTAAAATGAATCTAGTATGTTTTCACCTCAAGTATCTGAAGTGAACCATTTAAATAAACCTCATTTCAATCTAAAGTAAGGTACATTATAACAATCAACCTAATATATTTATCTCAAGAAATGGGAGAAACTCAAACCTATCGGACTATACAGCCTCTTGATGACCCATTTAATGTTTACTATGGTATTCCTTGAGTATTTGAAGGAATCAGCCTCCCATAGTAAACTGCATCTGGTTGATATAGAAGGGAAAAGATTAACATGTTTACATGAGGTAATACTACTAGTGAATGAAATCTCCGTAATGTCTACCTGTTGTATGAAGCACCAAGCAAACAAATGAATCGTGCGTACATGGTTTATTTATGTTTGGAAGTAGATGACCCGTTCATGAGCCATGACACATTCAGCAGCTTCCGCCGACAATAATTGGGAATGTCAAACAAAGTAACTATCAAAAGGCTTTGTCAGTGGCACACTTTGTCAGAGCCTTGTATGGCACATAATTTACCGGACCTAAGCTACGTGTTTGGCTTAGTTTCCACCAAATGGGACATTTTTGGGGGGAGCATGTGTCTGGATCAACACATAGCTTGTATGATTAAGACTACGACCGGCAGTTATTATAATGATATACACATACGACGGCGATAACTTTTCAAATTAGCTCCAGTCAGTTGTTTTTCAAGACAGTATGTAACCTATTTTTGTTATTATAAAAACCATACTTACATTTATCTAATGTCGTACATATATTTAAAGCGCAGATTTGAGAATGAATATATAGCAGGGCAAGTCTATTGCCCTCAGCAAATGGAATTGCATTTACAAACTTATTTTCTGCGCTCTTATAAACTTGCACTATATTTTTCTAACTGCCAGGATTTCAGTTCTATGCATAAAATAACATTATTTCAGTTTTGGACGGGGACATCCCCCCCCCCCACAAATATATGGACAATGATTTGATATAGCGAATGGTAGACAGGAAGTGTCAACACTTATTTGTCTCTCATTTTTTTTTTTTGGTACATTAGTTGTCCCAAGCAGGGGAAATCCCAGTCACAGACGACTGGTCTTCCCCATTCCACTGCTGGTCGATAGAAAGCCCGAGCCTACACTTTTACCGACCCAAGGGATTTTTAACCTCCCACACCACATAGACATGGTATGAGAGCAACCAGCCTTTGATGACGCTGTAAGTTATACATAGCGGTGGAAATGCAAATTGGCAGAGCTGGGGGCACGGGGAATCGAACCGCCGACCCTCAGATTAGGAGTCCGACCTAGAAAAAAGTCAGACACTCTAACCACTCCGCCACAGAGAACACCACATTCAGTATGCATGAACTGCAACGGTTCATACACTTCTCTACATGCGGTGAGTTACCCCGCCCGCTACCAATAGTTAGTTTACCCCTTATAGGTGGTGAGTTAGCCCCTATCAGTGGTTAGATAATCAGGCCTCCAAAGAGGAGTATACCAAAAATCCTACTAGATGGAAACTTACTTAGAAGGAATAGCCTCCCCATCACAATGTGTCCTTAGTTGTTAAAGCGTCTGTCACCCTGGAGGGCCACAGTGGCTCAAACCACCCAGCGTACCACACAGCTACGTGCTGGGGGTCGTTCACAACTAAAGCTAAGATTCCTTACACGTGGTATGTGGCATGCAAATAAGAATCGAAAAGCATGTAAATGAATAGTGGTGCTTCCATATGTGCGAATGCGGCAAGTGAATCGGTCCCTGTAGCCATCGGTGTGGCATGCAAATGCGAATGCTGCTGCGAAACCAATACTATTCCTTCACAAATTAGGACAAAAAACCTCAACAAATGTTGTGGATTGGCATATATCTGTGCCGCATATATGACATTCGCATACCGCATACCGCGTGTAAGGAATCTTAGCTTAAACCAGACTGGTGTAACACTGCACCAAAAGGTCACGTCGTTACTTCAGCTATGCTATCTGCTCCAACTAAAAACAATTATCATTTGGACTCAAAATGATACAAATGTCATGTCGTTTATTCGTTTAGTTTAGTGCTCTGGCCATAATGGCGTTACTTCCCTTATTCACATTCCTGTTTGCAAAATCGGAAACGACTACAAATAGCACAACACAGCGAGGGCTTCTCTGTGCTGCTATACAACAAGCACTGTGCACTGTTGATGTTTAAACTTTAATTCACCTTATCATGAGACAATATGGTACTCATAATATGGCCATGGTTACATATTACATATACAATACCTTTGGGTTTGCTCGGTTGAAAAGCGACACAATGAAGCTTTAGATAACCAAACAGCAGAGTGTACAACAATATATGCGTACGGCTATCTTAGCACATTAATATCAATATGTAAACCCACTCTCAATACGTTATCTCTGAATCCAGAGAATAACGGGCCAATGCACTTAATAGCGTACCACGGATACACTTGGACGTACAACGCCAGATGAAATTGTCATTCACATCTCGCATTCAATTAACCATCACACACATTAACGCTTGGTATCAATATAGAAACTTGCCTAATCAAAGTCGGTGTAAACCACATTAATAATCTGGTGCAAAAAATGCACTATAAAAGGGGGATTTGCGGAGATAGTGGATAGTTAAGTCACTTAACCTGTGCCGTGTATTCTGGTGAAGGAGTTTTAAGGCGTACTATCCAATGTGAGAAAAACTATTCATGTGTGAGGAACAGTGTGGACAAATAGACAGGTCTTAATGAGCTTGGACTCACTGACGGCTACACTTGCAGTCTAAAAGTGGATCATATACACCCATACTATAAGGCATTGTGACGGCACGGCAGTATCGGTGATTCACTCCACCAATGGGCCTTTTCTGGTCAAGCAATAGAAGCGATGACAGGCATCCAATACAGCACTACCTGCAGTATCTTGTAAACAACACAAAATTACCTAACAATCGCATGAACTAGAATTAACAATGCAGATAACAGACTTGTTCACTTGAATCCTCATTGAATTCTTGTGTTAAACTAATAATACTATGTGCATACATTGTCGGTGCAGCCTGGGCAGGTACATACATTTAAAACTGAAACTAGGCACTGAATGCAGTGTAAGTGTAGCGGGAAGTGCACAGGTCTCGGCACACTGTGACAATATCCGGAATGCGACAACATGGCAAACATTGGTACAACACAGGCCACCTGCTTGCTGGGCATCGTAAAAGGAGACACGACCAGTCGGTCTCCAACACTAAAATACAACACACAGGGAGGCCACATGGAGCAAACAAAACGGGGGCACCTCATGTGGCTTGGGGAAGGATTCGAGATAGACGCACACATGACTGGCAACGTGCATGTGTGTATATATATGTGTGTGCATGCATGCCGTTTCTCAATTTGGAAAATGATTAGAAATTACACATCTTTTGCACCAATTTGGCGATCACTCCGCCAAATGTGGCGCAGGATTTTCCGCGATGCGCTCTCTACCAACATGTGATACATGCGAGGAACACCCACAGGAAAGGCGACAACCTGAAATAACAAACAGCACCACTACCTCCCTGGTCGCCAGTCACATCTAGTATACCCGAGATAAACAGTGCTCACGCCTTTTACTGAACAACCATTTGTGTGTGTGTGGGGGGGGGGGGGGGGGGTTCTAAGAGAAGAAGAAAAAAGCATTTAAAAAACATACAAGTAGGGTAAATAAAATAAAACTGTCTGAGAGCAGTGAACCTACCTGAATAATTAAAACATTAAAAGTTTCCCCAAAAAAGTGTCAAGGCGTTAGTTTGGGGTGAAGCACTGCTTTCAGCCACCAGGGGTCGTACCGACTCACTAATCACACGGCACACATTTTCTGGGTTCATATTTGTTGTAACCTGTTTGAATAGTACTAAAATTGTAACCATGGAAACATCCTGCTAAATTTCATGTATCGGTTATATTAATAACAAAAGTGAGGCAATCATAAACAAATCAATATATATCACACTTGCACAGTAGATAATATTGAACCCCAAATATCACGTGTAAACCAAATTGTTCCATAAGTAACATTTAAATTGTTTTGATCAAACCGAACACAAAACCAGTCTGATACCGAGGGATCCAAGTCTTAAGATGACAATTCCGCTTTACTAGCTTTAGGCAGGAAACTGAAATATCAATGGAATTTCACCCGTGTAAAAGGAAATAATTCGGTGTACATTATGTGAGAAATACTCATTGAGAGTAATAGCCGAACTTAAGGCATAACCAATATTCGGACTAATATAAAGTAATGCTCATACAAAATAGATCAACTGGAATAATCCTACAAAATGAGCAAATCATATAAACCGACATACATGTATTGTGGACATATTGTATATACCTATTTACACATTAGCAGACTAAAGGACTAGTGACGTACCCTATATACACATCCATTTTTAAATATAGAAACTTCACCATATAAAGAGAACCTGCATGGAGCTTGGGCAAGATATTATTAATTCAGCGGGTTTAGTTTTTTAACCAGTTTGTCTCACATATATTCCAGCTAAGCTCGCTTAACATTGACAATGGAATCGGGAACATCTTCACATATTGTACACATCCATACATCAAGTATATTACCTCAGTTAGAGAAAACTGGCACATGGATGGTGATGACAACATACCAGTTGCAGAAACACTTTCACGTATAAATTTCAAGTCCTGGTTCAGCACACCCCAACATCAAATTCTGATTCCCACTAGTAATTCGATTTGACTTTTAAAATCCACACTTTGTAGGGCAGAATAGAGAATAAATTGTCAGGTGTGGAACATGTGCATATATTTACACATAATTATAAAATCTTCTTTAAATTAGATAGGTTTTAAAATAGAAAATATATTGTACAATAGAAAATATATAGTACTAAAATCCGAAACAGGGATGAGAAGGTCAACGTTCTCCCAGATATTCCACACGGATTTTCTTACCGATTCCTAACTCATCTTGTTTCATTAACATAACTCACAACAAATGAGAAAAGACCATCCACTTTTCAAATATGTGAGAATGGTTTGAATCTAATTCACGATACAATACTTGATTAGAACACCTTAAGGGAGATAGCACGTATCCGATAGCATTAATCAAGTTTAAATCACAATAGTCGAGTGTCAGTGCCTGCCCGACACGCGCTCCATTCACTGATATGACAAGCCGGACTTAGATACCACAAGTTCTGGGAAACTTCACGGATCCTCTAAAACAGCAATTAGCCAATAACAATGGGAATAGTCTCCCAAGTTTCTCTGGTATTAAGTTGAAGTAAGGACCAATACGGGCTTAAGCAATTACGGAATGTTCATTTAAACTATCTGTTGTACGTTTTTCAATGCATATAAAAAGATAATTCAATAATATGTACCCAAAGACGAAACGACTACTTTTTCTTTAATGCTGAAAACAACACTAGGAAGAGCTTCAATAGACACTTTTCACCATGATTTTATATCGATGAATAATATTAGTATAGGTAAACTTCTGTTTGCTCGTAGTGTTCCGAGTGAAAAGAGCATCGGAGAAAGCCTCTTTGATTATAGTTGTTCACTGATGAACTTTGGTCTCATCCTAGTTCTCTACGAAAATGTTTTCTTAGAACCAGCTAGATAATATAGTATTCCAAAAGAAAACAGCATGAACAACTTCATTAGTCATTAGGGATGAAAATGGCATCTGTGAACTTATAAATTGTGATCATATTGCTCCTCATGAAATTATCACTGGCAAACTTTGGTTACGATCAGTTTTCTCGATAAGAACAGCATCGATGCTTGCGTAATAGTGTTCTAGATGGAAATAGCATCGGTGAACATCAAACTGATAATATTGCTCCTGATAAAATTAGCAGGGGTAAACTTCAGTTTGATTAGTGTTCCCGATAGAAATAGCATGAGCGAACTTCAGTTCGATCGTAGTGTTCCTCATGATGACTTATCATAGTAGTCTTCATTAATACAGCATTGATGAACTTTGGTTTATGGGTTTTCGCTGAATTAATATTTTGTGAACTAACTGATTGCAATAGCCTCTATCTGATATGTTCTATGAATATATGTCGATCTACACGTCAAGTAGTTAGAACATGATTGTGCCGCATGTAACGAATACGTTGGCATTCAATAGGTTTGCGTACTGTAATCGGCTATGTGTATCATACATCTTCAAAGCTGCAATAGCACCACGGAGTAAACCAATTAGTCTACATCTCTTCTATCATTTACACAAAAATTGCACGGTGGGCTATTAATAGCTCCCGTCCCACTCTATTTGGTGAATTGCTATAGTTTACTGGGTTATAGTCACTGGCATAGCTTTGTGGTGCTTGTGCGGCTTTAACAGATAAAACAAAACGACACACTTCTCTTCTACCGTGAGTGTACGCGCACAAAGAATACAAGTCGGGCAATCACAGTGTTAGGTGATGTGCAGCTCATCTGGGTCTCAGGAGGACGGACACTTCAGACGAGGTTGCCGCGCGCCATCTCGACGTGGTGCAGCTTGTCCTGCAAGTCGACGACCCGCTTCACGGCGCTCGCCGTCGCCGTCTTCTCGCTATCCATCTTCTTGGTGAGATCGAGCACCTGCGCCTGGTGCCGGTCCTTGAGCGTGGCCTTGGCGGCCTGCAGCGCATGGTTACGTGCGCGCTGCGTACGCAACTCCTCACATAGGTGCTCCGTGTGGGCGAGCAGCTGCTTGTGCGTCAGGTCGTCCGGCCGCACGGCGAGCAGCGCCTCCAGGCGGTCGTCCTCGTGCTCGTCCTCCGTGTCCACGTGACCAGAGTCGATCGTGTCGACGCTCTCCGTTGACACGGAGCTGGAGCTGAGGGATGCCCGTACCGGGCCTCGCGCCGCCGGTAGCGGCGCCTGGCGGACGGCCCGCAGGGTGTCGCCGCCCTGGGGGGGCAGGGGCGGCCGAGCCGGCACAGCGGGTGGCGTCGTCGATGACGATGACGTCAGCGTTGGCGACTCGAGCGCGTTGTTAGCCACCTCCTGGTTGGACCGGCTGCGCGGCACGGGGCGCGGCGGGCGTGTCGGCGGTTGCGTCTCCGAGGACGGAGTGCTCGGGTAGGAGCCGATGTCATAGGAAGAACAGCTCCAGCTCGTCGTCATGTCGGAGGGAATGTCCTCAGTCACCTCGGTGAAGCTGCTCTGACTTGGGCTCAAACTGCTGTCATTTGGTGACTGCGCTATATCGTCAGCCTCGTCTGGGACGTTCTCCACAGGGTCACCTAGGTCATCCACATGAACCTCAGTCAATGACGCCACTGAATCATCGCCAATAGAACCAATGCTCTGCTTGCGCTTCGACACAATGCCTGGTGCCAATGGTGAGGGTAGGTCGCTGCACAAATCAATGGCTAGCAAATCACTATTCGGATCTCTTGTGCTACTGTTGCCTGTCTCTGCCTTAAATGTCTCAGTGACATCCAGGTTGACCAGGTTGTCAACGTGCACAGATGCACCTTTCTTGTTATAGTCCATCTTGAAGAGCCGGTCACAGTTGGTGATGAGGAGGAAGGCCACCTGTGTGCGCCCATTGGCCGTGCCCATCAACAGTGCTGCATCATTCAATTCGGGCTGTATAATGTTGTTCTGCACGAACACTGTCGCAAGATTCATTATTGGCATCCGGTTTACCTCACACATCCGGCTCACCTATTAAGAAGAAATCACTAGAATATGCTTGACACATGCATACACACAAGCAGTCAATTCAGAAAGGTGGTTATAAAGCAAGTCATAGCTTACAAGTTATTTACCAAAGAAAATGATTAAAAGCACTTTTGGGGGCGGGCGTAAATAAATGCATTTAATTAAAGTGGCATGGTGTGATGAAAGCATCCAATGTTCGAAAAACCAAAACACTTATCTAGATTTGAATCTACATATCCAACTTAGGTACCGATGCACTTGATAAGCATTTGAGGCTGAATAGAAAGAGATGCTAAGCCAATCCAATAGAATCTGTTACGGGTGAAGCCTATCGTATCAGAACTTTGACATGCCATCCTAACTTAATTTGGCACTTCTTCACTTCAAATATCTCCAATGTTAGCCATCTAAGATAAAGGCTACCTCAAAGTAAAGTAACTTATATTGATCAACCTAATGCATTTATTTATAACAAGAAAAATGGCAGAATCTCAAAACCATCGGACTATGGAACTTTATTAAAAGAAACAAGCGCGGCATTTAATACGTGGATGCTTGTGTTATCATCGGTAAAACCACTCATGTACCTGTTATCATAGAGATTTACCTAATGAGTAAAAGGGTCGTTCTCAGAAACTGTGTACCATATACAGTATAACCCCATTAAACCAATGATCGGTTAATCCAAACTTTTTTCGGCGGCCTGGCAAAATACTACTATTTATCATATAAAAAAGTTGGTTTGGTCTCAGATGACCTTATAACCACATAAAAAAGTTGGTTAAACCAAAGTTGGTTAATCCAAATTATTGGTTAATCCAAACAAAATTGTCAGACCCCAGGCCACTCCGGAATGGTTAAACCAAACTTTCATGTGGTTATACGGTCATCTGAGACCCCACCAACATTTTTATATGATAAATGGTAGTATGTTGCCAGGCCCCCGAAAAAAGTTTGGATTAACCGATCGTTTGGTTTAACAGGGTTATACGCTATATACATAAAAAAACAATAATCAAACTGTCCACATATATTGCATATTACATGTGCAATACATGCTTACTCAAAGTCAAAGTTCGGTTAAACCAATGATCGGTTAATCCAAGCAAATTTATAGGGTCCCTTGAAGTTTGGTTTAACGGGGTTATACTGTATTTGGTTTCCAGTTGCCCCCGTTCTGGGGAATGGAGGGTGGAGTAGTAAGTAAAATAGTTATTGTCGACTCAATCTATTAAGTATGTTAGCAATGCTACCTGTATTTAATCTAGCCCACAAAATATTTCCAAAATATGCTAATATAATTTTGTGCTAAAGTGAAAACATAAAAATTTGCATATCAATACCAAACGTTTATTCCAACTTTTCTGCCTAACTATAATAATAAAAAGTCTTGTTTGAATTTGTTGTGTTCTAAAGTGATGTTATGGTTGTGTGTTAAAATGATGTTATGGATGGATGTTACACTGTTAATTTTAATGGCTTTCTCAATTTGTATGATGTCAAAATTGAATTATTTAACAAAGATTCAACTCAGACATATGCACAACATATAAACCTTCATATGAACATGGATTCTTCTATTATTAGGAACACCGTCTGCTTTTATTTGGAATGTTTTTACTTTTGATTCCGATGTCACATAAGTGGTACACAGTTTCTGAGAACGATCTGAAAATAAAAGCACCTCTAGTAAAACGTGCTCCCTATGTCATGTCCATCATTCTTTACATCTAATGCTAGTCTCTACCTTTCATTCCCAATATGGCGATGAACGTCTAGTTTTGTTCGGATTATTCTTTTGTACATTTGTTGATTAACCATGGGAAATTTCAACTGCAGACAATTGATCTTACTAATTCCATTGCTCCTTGCCATATCCTAGTAATGCCAAACGCCAGACGAGGTAGGGATTAATGTCAATTCTTAAGTCATTGGTCTGACTCGGCTAGAGTTCGAACTCGGGGGTTCGAATCTCACGACCTACCAAAAAGGGAGGCGGACGCTCAACTCTTTCGACCATCCTGTTTGGTTACAGTTTAATACTAATGTAGTACTAGTAGTGACATAATCACTCAAGCCTGACTGTAATCTCACCTATTTCACTTATTAATTGTTTAAAAAAATTAAGTAAACAACTGTGATTATACGCACTATTAGAAGACTAGTACAGTGGTAACAATAGCAGACTGTTCAGAGGAATAAATACATAATGGCCCTCCAAAAATATAAAAGAAAGTATTTATTGTGAGAGCGACGGACGTCTACCCTTACCTCCAGAAGGAACTGTGACAGGTAGCGGAGCAGGTTGTAGTTGTTGCAGGGGATCTCGTTCATCACCTTCGCCAGGTTGTCGAGCGCTGCCTCGGGGTGCTGGTGAAAGTCCCGTGTCACGATCTTCATGACCTGCTCGTAGAAGATGATGGGGATGAGCGGCGCCGGCATCTCACGCAGGTACAGCTTCAGCAGCGACGCCACACTGTGCACGTCGTACTCGGGCACGCAGAACACAGGCCGCTGGCCGGCGTCAAACTCTTCCTTCAGTCGCTTAATCACCGAGCTGCGCCCCGGTAACCTGACCACAGAGTAGGGGGAAGACGAGACAATCGTCAGAATAAGCAGACTGGCCACACAGAGCAAGGGGAAGATGAGTCAAACTTCAGAATAAGCAGACTGGCCAAACAGAGTAGGGGGAAGACGAGACAATCATCAGAATAAGCAGACTGGCCACACAGAGCAAGGGGAAGACGAGTCAAACTTCAGAATAAGCAGACTGGCCACACAGAGTAGGGGGAAGAC
Source organism: Branchipolynoe longqiensis (assembly GCA_030323885.1). Taxonomy (NCBI): domain Eukaryota; kingdom Metazoa; phylum Annelida; class Polychaeta; order Phyllodocida; family Polynoidae; genus Branchipolynoe; species Branchipolynoe longqiensis. The sequence continues at coordinate 103,515,419 of CM059192.1, read as the reverse complement.
GAGACAATCGTCAGAATAAGCAGACTGGCCACACAGAGTAGGGGGAAGACGAGACAATCGTCAGAATAAGCAGACTGGCCACACAGAGCAAGGGGAAGATGAGTCAAACTTCAGAATAAGCAGACTGGCCACACAGAGTAGGGGGAAGACGAGACAAGTGTCAGAATAAGCAGACTGGTCACACAGAGCAAGGGGAAGATGAGTCAAACTTCAGAATAAGCAGACTGGCCACACAGAGTAGGGGGAAGACGAGACAAGTGTCAGAATAAGCAGACTGGTCACACAGAGCAAGGGGAAGATGAGTCAAACTTCAGAATAAGCAGACTGGCCACACAGAGTAGGGGGAAGACGAGACAAGTGTCAGAATAAGCAGACTGGTCACACAGAGCAAGGGGAAGATGAGTCAAACTTCAGAATAAGCAGACTGGCCACACAGAGTAGGGGGAAGACGAGACAAGTGTCAGAACAAGCAGACTGGTCACACAGAGATGGGGGAAGACGAGACAAGTGTCAGAATTAGCAGACTGGTCACACAGAGATGGGGGAAGAAGAGACAAGTGTCAGAACAAGCAGACTGGTCACACAGAGATGGGGGAAGACGAGACACGTCAGAACAAGCAGACTGGTCACACAGAGATGGGGGAAGAATAGACACGCGTCAGAACAAGCAGACTGGCCATGTGGAGCAGGGGGAAGACGAGACAAGTGTTAGAACTAACTGCTTTTGCTCATTTTGTGTAGCCTGTTAATGTTATACAGCCAATAGAGCTCAACTGAACGTATATAACTAAACATCGCATTCGCCATCATTCCTCACGTATTCATCAGAGATGAAAGTGGTCTCTGGGAAAAAAAGCGGAAATGCTGATATTCTCCCATAGGTTTAGCATTGTCAGGGAATCGCGGAAAATTCCCGAAGTCGGGTTTCATATATATTGGTATACGCTGATAGTGCTGCGCCGTTTGAAGCATGTATTAGTAGTGTATGCTGATAGTGCTGCAAAGTCTGCACCACATATTAGTATATGCTGATGGTGCTGCGGGATTGAAAAATCCCGGAAATCCGTGGAATCGCGGAGATCTTTCATCCCTGATTCATTCACTAGTTTATTCATCATTCATCACATGCTAATTCACTAGTTTATTCATCATATTAAAACACTTTCTATATTTAACTTCCAACACATACGCCGGAAAATCAGTGCCAGTGTGCTGATGACTGTATTATTCTGAAGCTTAGAACACATATTTTATTACTTGGAATGTCCGCATGTAGCCCTACGTTTAAATGTCAGTCACCTGAAGATGCCTTCGACATTCATGCCTTCGGCGACGATAAACTCGACACACATCTCGACGATCTGCGGCACCTTGCGGGTCGAGGTGAGGTTCTCGTAGGCCATCACCTCGTCCAGGTCAGTCCCGAAGATGGCTGCAACACACATTTTGAGATAAGAACGATCTCTACACGAAAGCCATATAAATTGCGTTGTTTTCAGAAATAGTTTAATTTCAAGTATAAAAACTAAATATGTGACATATTAACCAAATGTATTTATAAACAAATTACATCAGGGACAAAAGTAGTCTCAGGCAAAAAAAACACCAAACTGAAATCTGTGGGGAGATTTACTGTAAATAATGTTGCTCCAATAATAGCATTGTTATCCTAGTAATTATTATTATTATTAAAAGAGAAACCGATCGCGAAAACACGAAAACAGATCGCGTTCCCACGAAAACAGATATTATCCCATAGGCTTAGAACTGTAAGGGAACGGCGGAAACTTGCCGGAAGTCAGGTTTCACCGACTCCTCCCATTGGACTACCCTAGCACAATTCCGCTATTCTAGTTGTGACTGCCCTATCTGCCAATTCCCCTTTTCTCTCTTCACAATCAGTCCTTGTTTTTTTGGCTTGTTTGGATTTTTATATTATAGCAATAGCTAAGGCCATATAAGAACGGGATTTGGCCTGACCAATTGCGTCATATATATCCACAGCATTTTGTGAATATAGATCAGGGATTGTTAAAAACCGCGGAAATCCGCAAAATCCTTCACACCTCATATATATTTTTCTGATTAAAAAACTAAAATGAAGATTCGTAGTGGACTCTTGAAAAGTAGTATTAAAATAATTGGAATTAAAACTGGCCTTCCGGAGCCACCTTGGGTTACTGGAATTACCTGACCGTCCGGCTCGGAAACCACGCACAGCTAATTCCAACTAAACTAGTTTCAATGTTTGGTTAACTACAAAGCCTGCACCCGGCGAGCACTCACCGCCCCCCTTGTCGTAGTACATGACCTTCTTGATGGCGTGCACCCACACGGCCCGCTCCTCGTCCGACGAAGCGCAGATCGGGTACGTCTCGTGCGTCACGCTCATCCGGCTCCGGTCGCCACCTGAACACAGTGTTGTTTGTAGTACAAGTCACAGACCCCCAAAGGGTAAAGCACCGCCGAGAGGGCAGACTAAGGGAGGAGTGCAGCAGTTAATTTGTTAAATTTTAATATAAAAACAAAAATAAAATGCTAAGTTTGTAGAGGTTTTATGTGGGTTTCACCATGCAAGATAAGTTTGATTATTTAAGTGTTGTTTAGTTAAGAATAATTCACCACCTCAACCCCAACGTATTTTCTGAGACAAGGATACCATCAAGAGAAACCTGAAGCTGAGAGACATTAAGACTGACTCATGGACGCAACTCTAACAGCAGAGAGCTAAATGGAGAGCGGCAGTCAAGTAATGAAAGCAGTCTTTGTCGCATCGCGACCGACAGCATGATGATGATTCACCACTTCAACCCCACCCCATTTTCTGAGACAAGAGCATATGCGGGAAACACAGACGGACACTGCTTGTTTTCACCTTAATAAATATATACTCCAGGAGTAAAACGCACATTGATTTTTCAAGAATTGTAGGAAGACAAGATGGTGATGATTTCCACATTTGCACAAAACTTTTGATTCAATAGTATTACGCTTTGACTGATGATTATTATGAGATGACTCTTACCGAAATTAGTAGCTATATATGACTTTGGCCCATTTGAAATCAATGTCCATCGATTTGGATTATGTCAACCCACATGTTAAATAATGCCTTTTGGGGATTTGTTGGCACATGTAATAAATAGCTTAAGTAATTGAAATGGCTCGTTGTGGTACAGCGGATGAAGCAGAAAGCATCGCAGCACTAAACAACAATAGCGGTAATATATCGAACAAGAACAACATATGAGTGATTTTATTCGGCATCGCATCACGATTCGTAATGCAAGTTACGCAAATCACTCTGTAATAGTTAAAGGCATCACATGAAACCGCGAACCATATCGGGCGAAATAATAAGCAAATTGCCATACAAAATGAGCAATTTCTATTCCATTTAAAAATTTATTAGCAATTCTTGCTACCCCAATTTTTCAAATATAATAAGCTCCTTCCATGCACATATTATAAAACTTACAAGTATGTATAAAGAACTGCATAAGCAAAGATTACCAACACAAGTGACGGAAAGACACCCACCTGGTGTGATCTCAAATAGAAACTTCTCCGGCTCGTTAGGGACATTGGGCAGCGTGTTGACGCAGTTTCCCGGCAGAAAGATGACGCCGAGCGGCGGCTTGCTCTGGTCCTTGGACGCGTAGTAGTAGAGCTGGTCGCCCTTGATGGTGAACCAGCGCTGGTGCCACGACTTGACGATGCCGCCCTGCTTCCTCAACCAGCCCTCCATCTTGCTTGACTGGTACTGAAGGGCCGACGTGCCCGGCGGCACCGTGCTCCGGCCCTGCACCGTGTTCTGCATCGACGTCAGGATGCGCCGGAAGCTGCTGTGTTCCGCCATCTTGGGATCACGCAGGAATTATAGGAGGACAGGGGGAACTGGGAGAGATGATAAAATCTAGGAAAGAAAGCAGATGTTTCGATAAGTTCAAGTTTGATCTAAAGAGACAGAGGATTAAGGCCCTGTCACATTATGACGCATCTCACAAGCGCATGGCCAACGCGTAAAATCACTTTTTTATGTTGACAAGCGTCAAACTTTTCGGCATTTGGGGCAAAGTTGGACATATACATAGCGTATGGCCAACATATGGCTAACGTGCCTCCCGGTGAAAAATGCTCGAATTACACTTACGGTACATTCACAGAACACCGGTGAAAGTTATATATGTTATTTGATTGCCAGAACTACGCCTCTTATGTTACATACATCAAGACACGCTGGAGAAATGCTAAACGTACGTTAGACGTACATTGTCAGTATGTGCACTGTACATTCCCACTGCCTTTAACATAGGTCAACGTAGTGAACAACGTTTGTCTAACGTACATCACTGTACACCTAATGCATCCATAACATACGGCAGACGTAAAATGAACATGTTGAACGTTTTCGCAGGTTGAAACCCCTGACGTGCGACACCGTATCTCAATGAACGTCGACGTACATTGACGTATACCAACGAGCGCCTAACGCACAACAACGTATCCCGACATAGCGGCCAAAAATCACATACGTCGGCGCGATGCGTCGTAATGTGACAGGCTCTATAGCCAGAGCAATTTATTACAGAAGCACAATTACGTCCAGTGAACTGACCTGTCCTAGAACTTAAAAGTGGTTATTTAACCATAGCACTCATCTCTCTCACGGCTAATTTATATAAATGTTTTTAGATTATTGAGCCACATTTTTAGAAAGATGTCAGAACTAATCCAGTATGAGAATTACCTGACACGGCGAAATTACTACTTAGGAGTGGAGCGATTAGAGTATAATATATAGATGTATGAGCAAGATGGTGCTTTACCGCTGATTATATTAAGCACCGGTGATTTTCTTCTAAATATTATATTATTCTGTGAAGCATATCTGTCAAACACATTTTATCAGTGGATAACGATTAACAGACATGAGCAGAGAAGTAAAACAAATTAGCTGATTGTGGGAGTATGCCTCAATACTCGGCCGAAGGCCAGGAAGCATTTAATTGGCGGAAATCAGACAATTGGCGGGAAATGCTCATGCCTGGATTGTCGGAAATAGCTAACCTGCATTTGATTATTAACATTTTCAATCATCAACGTGATGAGTGTTCGTAATATTTGTGTATGCATGCAAACAATAAGTACAGGAATAATCTTGACACACACAATATAGTAGTATGTTATTACATGTCAACATACAGCTCTAACCGGAAGTGATTCCCGTCTGCCGCGTTCCACTGGCCTACTTTGTAAGCTCCGGCTATGCATACACAATTATTGACCTGGCCCCATTAATCAACACTAAGCCTGATACTACAAATATTAAGTTATCAATCTTCGTGGTACAACACATACAAATTTGGTACAACACACACGATTATGTAATGATTATGGTACCATACCTGCTACCGGTAGTTCGTAATGATTGAACCATAAACTATTTTCTATCTGGCAGCTTCCCAGTCCGTCGACAATTACATAGTTATCCACTACTGAGTTGGCAGGCAGGCTACAGGTCTGTATTAGAAGGACTTATCACGTGGTAACCCATCTGAACCAGCAATTCCAACGTGATATAACACCAACTACCCTTTAATTAGACTTGTTACATAAATAAATTATAAACTTCTGAAAATAGTACTAGTAGTAGTACATCTTGCCTTCTTGACTGCTGGCATTATACACAGATAAAATGTAATGTAGAACCAACGTGAGTGGAAAGGACAGAACTATTCGAGAATAAACAGATCTGTCTCAGATGCCTGATGGCAGCAGCTGGCCAATTGTTCAAACATAGCTCCCCACCCGCCCGTATATAATTAGGGATTACTATAAAGCCTAATCATTGTAATCTTGCTATTCCACTGGTATTGAATTCGGTGTTGTTTGCGTTTACTTTTGAATGGGTGCCATGATATGGTATAGTAGATAAAAGATTCCGCCCTACCCAGAGGGGGGTGAAGAACAAACAACCCATTAAAAAAAAGTGGTGAAACTGGCAGACATGGGGCCGATTCCAAAAATATGATTCTGATTCCACCCACTTTTAGAAAATATGACTCCGATTCCACACTTTGCTAGAAAATATGATTCCGATTGCAATTTTTGTTTAAACCAACAAAAGAGAAGATTCTGACTCCAATACCGATTCCACTGCTTAAAACAAATATCATTCCAATTATAAGTATATTATACTACTATGCAGTCATATAATCAATATTATTGCTTATCAATTGATACTGATAACGATAACGATATGTTATATAAAATTATTTATTTTTATCATTTCTTTCACAAAATGACAAAGAAGTGTTTCTTCACTTCCATTTTATTATATCTGCTCAGCACCTGTTGAACAAATAAGAGATCTACTAAATGTATTGTTATATTTATATCATTAATTGCTATAGCTCAAATTGACAAGAGAGATATATATAGCAATTTAGGAGATTATTCCTACAACACATTTTCTGTAAAATATATATATGAGACAATATGACCCGGCAGGTATATTTATATTAACAAAATAACGAGATGCTTATCAATTGATACTGGCCCAATCGCACGAGGCGCGGAGGCGTTTATTGAGGCGCCTCTGGCAACAGAGGGGGTAAACATGGCAACAGTGAACAGCTCAGGAGGAGCAGGTACAGGTACAGGTACGGTAAGGCTCATGAGGAGCAGAGAAAGGAACAAGAGAGTCTATAACAGGGCTCATACGGAGCAGAGGTAAAAGTTCATGTGAGGGGAGGGGGCGCCGAGGCGCGCCCGAGGCGGGGCAGATGTGCGCGCCCCGCCTCAGAGGTCAGGTTCCCTGTGTGGGCGGCGAGTGTCCGGGGCCTACGTCGACAGGGAGCGGGCGGCCAAAGAGAGAGGAGGCCCGCTCCTTGGAGAGATCCGGTGAGGAGCTCCGGCGAGGGTCGAGCAGGGGGGCAGCAAAGTCCTCAGGGCTGGGTGGGGTGGGGGTCAGGGTCGGGTCGGGCGGGTTGACGAAGGCGGTGTCGTGAAGGTCGGCGGCTGTGCTATCTGGGGAGGGTTCCTGTGAGGCTGGGCTCTGTCTGAGGCATGAGGTGCGAGGTGATGATCCCCGGCTCTGTCTGGGCGGCGTTTCGATCGGTGGTCGCTGGGGGGTTGTCGGTGGAGGTCGCGGGGCTGTCGGCAGTGGTGTGGGTGAGGCGCGCGTGGGCAGAGCGCGGAGGAGGGCTGGAGGCGAGTGGCTGAGGGAGGCCGACGGGCGGCCTTATAAGGGAGGGCGGTGGCAGGTGAGTGTGAAAGCAGCGGGCCGGGGGAGGGGGAGGAAGGGGGGTGAGAGGCGGACGTCGCGCAAGGTGTGAATGCTGCGCGACGGCCGGGGAGGCGGGGGGAGGGTCTCTTCCTCTCCACGCATCAAACGTAATGCTCGCATTACGACCAATGCTACATGTTCATAATGCTACATGTTTATTGGTATAATAATAAAATACAGTGGAATCATGATTCAGGTGATTCTATGATACGATTCTACAACTCTGAAAATGAGATTCCAATTTCAATCCAATTCCACCCATTTAAAAAAACAAAACGATTCCGATTCGATTTTAGTTCCACATATTTTCATACGATTCCGATTCGATTCCAAATCCAAATCCGGAATCGACCCATATCTGGAAACCGGAAAGGCTGGGTAAATGAAATGAGCGCATACATTCTTAATTTAAGAATTGGTACAAGGGGTAAATCTTGTATCTAAAGGTATAGATGTAACACTATGATCAGCTTAAACATAGTTCAATGAGTATGTCGTGACTTGCCTTGGCCCAAGGATTTACAAATTTGAGCTAATGTGCCATGAAATTCTAAGATTAGATTGGGCTCTACATACAGGAATGATGGCAAATGTTAGTGTTGGAGGGGAAGTCTCGGAATCGTTTGGGGTTACCAATGGGGTCAAGCAAGGTTGTGTACTACCCCCCACGCTCTTCTCCATCTTCCTATCAGCAATGCTCAACGAGGCTTTCCGAGACATGGGGGATGGCATTTATATACAGTCCAGACAGAGCGTTGACCTATTCAATGTCGCACACTTCAGAGCGAAGACCAAGACTACTCGGATACTGGTGAGAGAGCTGCTATTCGCAGATGACAGTGCACTGGTTGCCCACTCTGCTGAAGAGATCCAGAAAATAGTGGACGCTTTCTCCGATGCATCAAAGAAATTCAGCCTGAAGATTAACATCAAGAAGACGGAGGTGCTGTACCAACCCAACTCTACAAGAACTCGAGAGGAGGATATCATGGTTGACGGAAACAAGCTGAACTCTGTTCCGGAATTCACCTACCTGGGAAGCACTATATCAAGTGATGGACGCATTGATGCTGAAATACAGAGGAGGATGGCCAAGGCTAGCGCATCTTTCGGCCGACTACGCCAGAGACTCTGGAACATCCACCATGTGTCCATTCGGGTCAAAGGCAAGATCTACCGTGCAATTGTGCTATCCACCCTACTATACGGAGCCGAGGCCTGGACAGTGTACAGACGACAGGTGAAAAAGCTGCATGCCTTCATGATGCGACATCTGCGTTCAATCATGAGGCTAACCTGGAAGGACAAAGTGACAAATAAGGAAATACTCGAACGGACGGGGCTGCCCTCTATGGAAGATCTTCGGATCAAAAAGAATCCGGTGGACTGGACACCTCATGAGGATGTCATCAGACAGGCTACCAAAGCAGATCCTCTATTCTCAACTGTCTTCTGGTTACAGAAAGAGAAGGCGCCCTCGTCTCTGGTTCAAGGATACCATCAAGAGAAACCTGAAGCTGAGAGACATTAAGACCGACTCATGTACGCAACTCTCACAGCAGAGAGCTAAATGGACAGCGGCAGTCAAGTAATGAAAGCAGTCTTTGTCGCATTGCGACCGACAGCATGATGATGATGATGAGATTGGGCTTGGCCTGGCTTGTGAGTGATGTTTCCTTTACAGAACATCTCCAAGATTTTTGTTCTGCATTGTCAATCTCAATGGCAATGCAAAACCAAAATGTTGATAACGAAAAGAGGCAATCTCAGAATATTAATATAATAAGCTATAGTATGGCACCCACACATTGTTAACTCGGTAGTTTCATTTGAGTCTCTACCATTTATCTCAGACTGAGATAAATAGTAGCGAATTTGACTGATTGATTAATTAAAATCCAGTTTAACAACGACACGTATATCATTAGGTACCCTCCAATCCGCCCGTGGCGCCACTATCACCGAACCATTCTGACACGCCCAACATTTTGCGACCTCATCTGCGGCAGAGGCCATTTGGGAAAGCACTCCACCCGATGCACATGTGCAGTAAGTACCATTGTTGTTACATCCGTTTTTGAACGACCACTGATTTCAGCAACCATAACCTGGCCCGGTATTGTAGGTGTCTGGCGGTTTTTACCCGACTTTTGGCGACCGAATCTCGATTTTCGGCGTCACGAGTTACTGCGTACCAGTCGGCGCCTGAAAAGTGGTGAACTTTACACCGTAATAAAATTGTGAATTCTTAACTTTGGATTTCAAACCGTAACATTTTTTCAGTGATCTAATTTTCAAAAATCAGTTTTGAAAAGCTCAGGTGACTTGCCATACCAACAAGAACCTTGATGTGAAGTTTGATCAGGATCATACCATTACAAAATAAATGTTATAATTACTCTATTTAACAAGGCACTTTTTAAATGCATTAGCTAATAACAATACAAAGTATCTGAAAGTCAACAACTTTCAACATTCAAATGCACATGCCTCACTCAAATTTCGGAACATCTTAAAAATTCTAAAAGAATATTGCTTTTGATTCATTGGAGCTTCCGGTGAAAATATAATTTGGACCCATTTGAAAATTTTAGGAGGATAGCTAACATGATCATGAAACACCAAACTGGAACAAGTAGACAACTACCGATATCTGGGAGTGGATCTAGACAGACACCTAAATTATGACCTCTGCATAACAAATACTATAAAAAAAAGTAAACCATAAAATGTGGCTACTGGCTAAACTGAGATACTACATGACTGAAAACATGGCAATTAAAATATATAAAGGCATGATCCTCCCCTACTTTGACTATGGTGATGTAATATACATGGGAGGAAATACAAAACCATTAAACAAACTACAGGTGCTACAAAATAGAGCCCTCAAAGTATGCCTTCAGGTGCACAAAAGATATCCCACAATAGAATTACACAGAAAATGCAATGCAACACTACTAACGAGTAGAAGCGAAACGCACCTCAAAATACTAGCACATCATTACACCACAAAACCAGGCTACACAGCAACTCGCCTTAGGGACACCAGGCAAATGGCAGCCCCAGTGCTAGTGACAGCAATAAGTAACATGAGAGAAGTGTACTGGCCATGGCAGCACATGCCTGGAATAATCAACCCACACAACAACAGGCAATCAAAAGCCTGGACCACTATAAAAGGTTCTTAAAGAAAACAAGTTAATACACAACCACCTACTGAAGGAACAATATCTCACCTGACTGTGGGTGCAGTCCACTGTTTGCTGTGTTCTGGCACAAAAAGCAGAAGACAGGCCAGAAAAGATGGTAGATATTACAAATATGGTAACTAGCCCTAGGGCGCAGTCCGTCTGAGTATGTGTAGTGGCACAAACCGAAGCAGAACTGGGCAGGCCACGGTCATGCATCCGATTCACCCTGAAATACAAAATGGCTAACCATACAACACAACCATCCCACCTAGTCGCAGTCCTGAAGGGTCCAGGGGTGTTCTGGCATACTGGTGTACTATCTACTAAGGACAGGGTGTGGGCGAAAGGATGCTGTAACAAAACACAATGGGACGGGATCCTCTCCAGCAGGCCTGTATGTCATCTGGATAGATGCACATAGTAGGTATCAAGGTATAAATATCTAGATTTTGGGTCGCACACTTGTAAGTCTTGTAATGCTAAACTAAAGCATTATCATTATGATCATTTTCTTGTTTGGTTTTCAAAGCTCTTTCCAACAATGCAATTCATTTTCAGATAGGTGTGGTTTGAAAATGTTGTCCACATTGCTACAAGAATGGCGCATACCACCATGGTCCGATGCTACTATTCTTGGTCTAGCTACTAACGGCGTTAGTAACGCTAAGCTAGTGCCTCGTTGAAGTCGTTCGACTAGTCTAATATAAAATAGATCAACAGAACCCGTGTCAGTGACAGTGCGGGAATGTATGGGTGCGTCGCCTTTCAATATCACCTGTTGTTTTAATACATCGCGATTCTAGCAATCCTCAGCTCATATTCACAGAAAATTCCAAAGGTTATTGCTCACCTTTGACCGAAACACACCCGTTCTTACATGTTTGGAGCTAGGGGTGTGAAATCAAGTGAAGAGAAACAGGAAAATACCATGTATTCCAAAACTAGGTCAAAGTTTGATTACTTCCGGCACACTAACACGTATTTTCAGTGACGTAGGGCACAATGTTTATCGACCTGTAATGTTTTGCATGAGGAAAAATGAATTGAAATAGGGTTTTATGCATTTTCGGGAGATTAGATAACGTGCCTAGAATTTTCTGAAATGAATAATACATCTGAAAGTATTCTCGCTTGGTGAGATTAGTTCATGGTACGCAATAACTGCTGACGTCACATCGCCAATGGTGGATAACCCCCTGAAAATTTCTCTCCCTGTCACCGAACAGACCTGGATTTAAATAGAAATATTGGATTAATCGGACCGGATTGTTCTCTGCTACTTACATGAGGGAGTCTTCGGTCATACCATAGGATATGTAAGTATTTGTTATCTTTGATTTGATATGGTGATCACTGCGAACGTGAAAATGACAGCTCGCAGATTCCCTGATGTCATCAACTCTCTGAGACTGAGCCCACTGCAATGGGACGACATGTCTTCACTCATACGCTCATTCCAGCAGTCGATTCAGAATACGTCGGAATTTCTAGCCCGTGTCCAGCTAGTTATTTACACGCATAAGCATATTGTTGCACTGGGAGTCGGCAATATGCATGTTAGTGGCGATTGTTCATTAAAAATTGGCACAATTTGTTGGTGTGTCTGGCTTCATATCTGACAGCTTTCCCTGGCCTAGTTCAAGTACTAAGTAGTTGCTGACCTGAGCTTGCCGAGGACTCTGGATTGTGTCAGTGTGTACTGTCCTAATCTATGAATATAGTTAGATTGCGATGGTTATTATAAAAATTATTATATCATTTAGCGGGTATAGGTGAACAGAAATTTGGGCACTGTATTTGTAGATAAAATATGCTAGAAGGTTTAGGACATGTCATATACCGTGGTTAGATTACCCTAACCTAGGCCACAGCACAGGCACAGTGACAGTCAGTACAGCAGGGCACAACGCCGCACAGTATTCAGTTGACATGTCAAAGTATGTATAGACAACTCCTACCAATCCCTTCTGGAGGTTTTTTTCCATATCTGATAATGTAAGTGCGTAACACAAATGAAGAACTAATAAACAATTTGTCGATCATGACCATGTCCAATTATTTTCAGTAGAAATAGAACTGCCTTTCAGTAGAAATAGAACTGCCTAACATTTGGCAATAACTTTCTTATTTTTGACAAATTCAAGTTATTCAACATTATATCTTGGCAACGAAAAATATATTATGGTATGAATACAGACTAAACATTTGTTTCGTATAGCGTCGGACAGTAGGTCCCACTCTGTATTTAGATTTGGGTTTTCCCCCGTAGCTAGGTCAGTGATACGTGACTAAGAAACCGGTGCATCCGGCTCATTATTGTGCGACAAGACTTTCCATGTTTAAAGCAGCACAGGTAGAGCCAGGTGGAATGTCATAACCATAATATATTAAAGGAAACTGTAAATCTGATGCAAATTATTGTTTGTTTGTTTAAAGACACCCCCCCCCCCCCGAATTACAATTACTTGTAATAGTCATAATCTAGAAAATATTACTGTGGTAATTACTTACTTCGATTTTTAAGTTATTCTCACAGGGTTGTCAATTAACTGGGAAATAAGAGTATTTCCCAGGAAATATTGGGAAATACCAGGAAATTCAACACAGTAATAATGTTTTATCTGGTAAACACATATAAGTACATGTAGTACATATATACATTCAGATTTGATATGACAATACATTAAAATCAAGTATGGATTTTAGACAGGATTGTTTTGATTAATTATGAAACGATTCACAAAATGATATATTTATTTTAGGTCTGCTTTTGCTGGGGGGAAAAAGTTTGTGGATCAGTGTCAGTTATTTGCGTAAACATAGAACACCAACCTGTTTGACAACGACGTAACTTATATATAAGGCTACATCTTTTGCTGACTGAAATGTCAGCCCAGCAGTGCTATTTAAACTCTTAAGGAAGAAATTTGCCACAGCTGTGGCTTTCATGTACTTCATGCCAAGCCATGAGACCTGCACATTATCTTGCCAACATTCTTCATCTAGTCTACCATGGTAATAAGCTACTTCCAGAGCATATTTTGGTTGCTCAGGAGTATGTGTTTGAGGAAAGATCCTCATGGAACTGTGTCGTCTCCTGGCAGAGGACATTACTACTAAGGCACTGGGACATGATGGTACATATGCCAAGACAAAACCTATAGTGTGGTGGAAGTGCATTGTATTATCAAAGACTATTAGTTAGTTATCGTCACTTGCCTTGAGAATACTTTTGCTGTAGGCCAGGGCAGCATCCATGGAGAGAATCTTCTCCAACTTTGTAGTAATAGTAATACAGACAGAGTTGAGAAATTGTCTTAGTTTTGATAAACTTTCCAAGTTGGTTATGTTATTGATACCTTTGTGAGAAGGAAAACATTGATTGGTAATACTATGTAGCCTATGCAGGCTGTAGGATTTCACGGTAACGATCGTTACCGGTAACGTGTCGTTACCGTGCTGGAGAAACTACGGAACCGAAATTGTGTTTCCCATGTTATTTTGGGCAGCTAAGTCACATTTTGAGACTCACCAAATTGAGATGTCAATAAATGGGCCAGATGAGAATATCTGACAATTGTTGATTGTAAATTTATGGCTGCAATACTATTGTTAGCCTAGCCACAGGCCTTGTTTAGGTTTCTGAGTGACAGATGCTTGTGATTGTGCTACAGACGGTTGTTTTCATTACATTGTAGATGATTAAAGGTATATATATGCATAATTTCTGCACAGGTGTGTTCAAAATATACTCCTACTATATTGAATTAACTGTTTCAAGAATGGATACCCATCACCAATTTTACAGAACTGAAAAACAGTTACCCAATGGGTTCCCACGAGTACTGGGAAGGGAACCCCAAAAGTGTTTCCAATGAAATATGAAATCCTACAGTTTGCTATGTATATATATATACAATAATATACTAATGAGGTGAACAATATGTGCAATAAATATATGATACAGTTCTGTATTTATATTATCATACAATGAAGAAATTGTACCAGTAACTAAGTATATCACATGAAAATAATAGTATGAACCAAATATAAAAATAAAGAACAAAATTGAAAAGAAATAATGCAAAAAAAGTATTTCCCGGTATTTCCCACTTTGGGAGTAATTGACAGGGTGGTATTTCCCGGGAAATACCACCCCGTAATTACAACCCTGGTATTTCCCGGACACCCCTGTATTCTGATGTTAAGGTACTTTATTTGTAGATCTAATATGTGTATTTAAATTATTTAGAGGTTGGCTGTATGTGGCAGGGCGTTTACACGAGTGTCAGTGTAAGCCTGTTTTAGTAAGAAAATGACAAAGTATTCCCTCTTTGATAACCACAAGCAGTCATTTATGAGCAACTCATAACGGTTAGCTAGATGCCCTGAAGCCTCAAACTACCAACAATATATGGACGTAACAGTTAGGTCTTGAAACAATAATACTAAAGTGTTCTTTTGAGTCAGTCATATTCCTTGTCATCGGTCATCAAACAGTAACGGCTGCCAGAGGTCGCCACGAGAGGGAAGCCAATACTGACGGACACAGAGGTTCGCACTTAACTGGTGGTTTTTACTGTCATGGAATGAGATGTTTTGGGATGGGGGGGGGGGTCAAGAAATCGTTAAAATATATAACTATTTTACCTCGGCACTACACCTCTGGCTGCTCGTAGTCCAGTGAGAAGGAAGCACATCCGGGTCCAGCAATTAGCATAATCAGGGATGAAAGATCTCCGCGATTTCGCGGATTTCCGAGATTTTCCCTGTAGCTATAAGTGTATAGGGCCTACTAATACGTGGTTCAAATGCCACAGCACTATAAGTATAAGTGTATACCAATGCATTGTTTTACAATGGTTTCTCTATCAAGGGTATTCCTAATATGTGCTGCAGACACCGCTATCAGCCTGCTAATACGTGCTTCAAACACCGCAGCACGGTCAGCGTATACTAATATGCGATTGAAATACCGCAGCACTATCAGCGTATATTACTAAGACATGCTTCAAATGGCGCAGCACTATCAGTGTATACTACTAGTAATACATGCTTCAAACTGTGCAGCACTATAAGCGTATACCAATATGTATGAAACCTGACTTCCGGAAATTTTCAGCGATTCCCTGACAATGCTAAACCTATGGGAGAATTTCCGCTTTTCTTCCCGGAGACCACATTCATCCCTGCATAATCAACTCACAACGGGAGGATGTTTGTGAGTAGATCCGGCAGATTTCTACATTAACTACAAAACTAACCAGGTTAGTATCTTAATTATTCTTATAAACTGGAAACTTTGGTTCAGTTCATGTTAGCATTCACATACATAAGTTATTACTGTTTTACAGCTTAATTACGATTGTATTATGTAAGATCGTTAGAACAAGCCATCCATTGTTCATGGTTGATAAAAACCTGCCCATTGCCGAACGGAGAGATGTTTGGCAGGAGCTGTTGCATCGATAGTATTAATTCCTTTGTTTCTCTGAGATTCCCCATTTATTATTATTATTAATAAGTCATACCTCCGAGTTCTATAGTATTTTCTGCAACTTGTTGGCGAAGAAAGCCACAGGTGGGAGAAGTTTATAGGACAGTGTGGGCCCCTTGTTTGGATCGGTATTCCTTACCCTCATCCTACGACTGTCGATTAACCACATGTCTGCGGTAAAATTTATTCTAACGCCATAATACACACTGTGTATAATTATACTCTAATTATCTGTGTGATATTCAGTTGAATAATGCCTAACCACACTTTGGTTTTACTCAGTCTCCGAGCCATGCCTATGAAGAGGAGTAAGGCAGAGAGGCATCTCGGGTGCTCAGTGAAGACGATGAACCCTCACCGCCGGCAGAGGGGCAAAGGTCGAGAGATTCCGATCAGGCGGGGAGGGGGGCTGAACTCGGCCCCAATCCAGTCGACCTAGACAAGCAGGTTGCACGTCTGGGCCGCAAGAAATGGAGGAAATGCTTCCCTCCAGGATGGCAACCAGGAAGGGTAGGACACCGAAGACGCAGGATTCAGATGAATCTGAGTGGAAGGATCTTTCAGAGGATCAGGCCTTGTCTGATGAGTCAGAAGAGGAGGTAGTTGTGGCTGCGTGCAAATGCAAACACAAGAAAAACGTACACTCATCAGATGTGGATGAGTACACGAGGGTGCGCAGAAAGAAGCGGCACGTGAAGAAGAGCAAGAAAAAGACTAAGAATAGGACGAAAAGCAAATCCTCTTCTTCTGACTCTTTGTCGGACTCGTCCTTGACGAGTTCGGATTCTGACACGAAGCACGCGGGGAAATACGCGAAGATGAGTGGGAAAGAGATGAAGTATAACTATAATAAAGTGTTACGGCATAAGAAAATCCACATAATTACGCTTATGAGGAAAACTATACAAGGGCACTTCAACTCATTCAAGCCGGCCGAGGTTATTATGAAGTTGGGCGGAAAATTCACGGGAATCAAAGGAATCCCGGAGTCTGCCGTCAAAGAGATGGACTCGGATGTCAGGCTGAGTGAGGATCGCAAAAACTTTGAAGCGGTCCTACAAACAGTACACAAAGGGGTACTTTCGGCACTCACAGCCATTGAACCTATAGCCAACAGGATGATGGCTGAGAATAAATTCTCATCGCTGTGCGAGGAGATGAATGGAGGAATTGCGCTGCTGACAGCAACGAGCAACTTCTTTTCCTACAGATGTTTTGAAAACTTCTTCAAGGCGGTCTACACGGAAGCATGCAAGGAGGAGACCAAATCAAAGAAGGTCATCGACAATGGCGGGAAGGAATATGCCTTATTCCTTGCCCCCAAGCCCATTAAGGGAAAGCCGCTGGACTAAGATGTTCGGTGAACAACTCCAACACTTGTTCAAGCAAGTGGAGACTGGTTCCAAGTGTGGAAAACATTTGGAAACTGGTTCCAAGTGTGGAAAACATTTGGAAACAGACAAAAAGAAGTCTGCATACACAAATTCTACCGACTTCAAGAAGACTGAGGCAGGATTTTTTAAACCGGCGAACCGGACAACGAGGAGACCGGTTCGGAACGAGTTTCAACTTCCAGACCAGGGGAAGGGGCCCAAGACAGTCGTTCGGCTGGAATGACGGGAACAGACCCTTCAAGAGGGAGTTCAACACACAGAAGCCGTTCCCCTGTCCAGGGAACAAATAGAGGTGGCTACGCAAACACCAGTAAGCTTTTTTTGAGGCTGGTAACCTCAATAATTGCCTACCGGAATGGAATAACATTACAGAGAATTTAGCTATCCTTAGTTTAGCGGAAGGTGTAGGAATACCCTTGATAGAGAAACCTATTCAAAATAGCATACCTTTCCCGTACCGATTTCACGGTTCAGAACGCGAGGTGTTAGATAAACAGGTAATTCAATTCTGTGAAAAAGGTATAGAACCAGCACTATATGTAGCTGGGGAATTCATATCTAATATTTTCTTGAGACCCAAACCAAATGGGGATGTAAGACTAAATTTAGATCTAATATTATTCAACAAATTTGTAGAATACAAATATTTTAAGATGTTTTCATTAGACACAGCTAGAGACTTAGTAACACAAGGCTCTTGGCTAGCCAGTGTAGATCTCATAGACGCATACTATACAGTACCAATCTATAAATTTGATCGTAAATATGTCAGGTTTAGCTGGAACGATGAACTGTATGAGTTCATGTGTATGCCTAATGCACTAGCTTGCTGTCCACATATTTTCACAAGATTACTTAAACCAATATTTTCACAGATGGCATGGGAAGGACATATTATGTTTCCATATATAGATGACTCATATATTGTGTCACAAACATTTATAGTAACAATGCCAGACAGCAGTAAACAAATTATGTGAGACATTAAAACAATTAGGTTTCTACATATATATGAAACGAAATCATTATTAACACCAACAAAGAAGTTAAAGTTTCTGGGATTCTTTATTGATACCACAGAAATGACCATTTCATTAACAGAACAAAAAGTTGATAAATTTACAACAACAGCAAACCAGTCATTACAATTCAACAAACCAAAGATACGACAAGTCACACTGCTGATAGGAATCATGATAGCATATGCACCAGCGATTCTTTCTGGAAAACACCAGTTATCCATCATCTGTACCCAGGTAAGATTCGTATAACTATACTATTATTATATATATTTTTCATTCTGAAGCACTAATTCTCAATGGTCTGTAATTGATCTAGATCAATAGTTGATGTGCGTGCTTATTGATAGTGTACATAGTGTTTTTAGCAAATGCAGATCAATTTGACTCATTTCTATTGTCTGAACTAAAAAGCTAATTTGATTTCCCTGACCTGCAGTAAAGATGAATATCGGTCTATCACAGTATATGTAGTCTACCAAGACCCACCTGCCCCTCTTACCCTACCCCAGAGGGATCATAGAAGACCCCCTTCTAATCTGTCTTGCTTTGTGAATTGAACTAATTTGTATGGTTAGTTAGGTCGGTAGATCGTGCGTACCGGACACGGTCGCCGAATCGGTAGAGCGCAGGTCTCCCGTGCGGGAGATCGGGAGTTCGATTCCCGGTTGAGTCAAACCAATGACTTTAAAAAAAAAGAAGTAAATCGACCACTTAAAGTCGGTCCCTATGTCGCTCGACTTAGAGAGGTTTTACTGTATATTTAATACTGGGCATGGAAGTCTAGTTAAACGATCCCATGGTTGGGTTTTCCCTGATAAAACCTGTGTCTTCAGGGACAGTGGAAAGAACTCGATTATGCCTGTTTTCCCCTAGATAAAAGATTCACCCCGTACTTCCAGTACAGGGGTGAAAACCCATCCATTAGAAAAGCTGGCGAAGGATTTTGACATGCTGGGGAAATGAACTGAACATTCTTAATTTAAGAAGCACAATATATTCTTTTATGTAAGGCTTCATATTTACCCGGTACTTTTGAGTTGGAAAATATAATAAAATATTTACATTAATGCAATTTAAAAGTGAAATCGGCGGCATTTTATTGCCGCCATCTTGTCTGTTTGCATTCTCTCTCATTTCACAAGCTCTGCGCCAATATATATATATGTAGCCATTTGATCCTGAAACGAGGGTTTCAACTTCCTGTTTCATACTAAAGCTATTTTCGCCAGTATTTAGACTACGTCATCGTTCACCCCTGTACTATAAGTACGTGGTGAATCTTTTATCTAGTTTTCCCCCAGCTTAATCTGCTTTTTCAACCTTGTTTATTTGTTCCCCACCTGATTTCGTGTATTAGTATTGTGTGTGTGTCTATTGGATTTTTTAAACCATATTCTACACTAGTTAAAGCT
Source organism: Branchipolynoe longqiensis (assembly GCA_030323885.1). NCBI lineage: Eukaryota > Metazoa > Annelida > Polychaeta > Phyllodocida > Polynoidae > Branchipolynoe > Branchipolynoe longqiensis. The sequence goes on along the minus strand of CM059192.1, from coordinate 103,495,609 downwards.
ATAGATAGGTAGCCTGCTACATACAAATGAACTGAACATAGAACTATTAGAAATAGTTTATTCAACACATAAAACTGCATACGGATAGATAGGCAGGTGGGTATGGCTTGCAGCACTTGCCACTGCCTTGATGTTCCACATTGCAGAAGAACCATCTTTATTTACCAATGTATAATAATGACTTATATGTTATATGTTATATGTTTGTTCTTTATATAACTTTTCCCCGCTATCAATGTTGTCTTTTCCATTTTTATCAGCTTTGATTGGACAAAGCCCTTCCCATTTTTTTCACCTAGTGGAAAAACCTGTCCAACCGTGGACTATGCTATATGTGATGCATGTAATGTTTATAATACATACACATCACTTGGGGGTCGGCGGGACCAAGTGGTCCTTAGCCGCTGCCATATTGCTCACTCATGGCTAACACATGTTTTCCTGCTCAAGGGGGACCCTCCCCCTGAATGTATTGAATATCAGTCTCCCCTGACACTCAAACACATTTGACTAAACTGTGTGGAATTTATGGCACTGCACCAACAATTTTACACTGCAATCAGCAAACAGCTTTTTACTAAAGTAAAACAAGAAGACATTTTAGCCTTTCTGAGGACAGCTGGTCTGTACCACCTCATATAGTTTATTAAAACAATTTTTACCAATTAACTCATTTATCTATTTGATTTACCTTGACCACAAATTATATGATTGTGAGTTTTTTTAATTCATAAGTGTTTATTGATACATAATTGATTGTAAGTAAAGGCAGTTGTTGAATAAAAAAACAAACAATACTCACCGTGAATATAACCTATGCTGCGTAAAGAAACCACCAATCAATCCATCATCACATGCCCTATATCACAGACCAGTTGATACACACACACACACACACACACACACACACGCACGCATGCACGCACGCACACACCCACGCACACACACACACTACACCTACACGCACACACACTACACCTACACGCACACACACTACACCTACACGCACACACACTACACCTACACGCACACTTCCGACTAAGACTGCTGACTCATGGGTAACCCGGTAGAGACGGCTCCCCCTGGTGTGTGCCCGTCGATCTTACCTACTCCCACTCGGGCTCTGATGGATTGGGTCGGGCTACCGAGAACCCTGACCATCTTAAAATAATTTCGCGGATTTAACAGTTTCTCAGCACAATGCTGCAATGTGTGGAGATTCGTTTTATGAAATAGCTTTGTTAGCCTCTGAGCACACTTAGTTTAATGTTGATTTTGTGGGGTTGGCTTTGCGCCGTTTGAGTCCTGTCACCCCGTTCAGACAGAGTACTCCAGTGTCCACTTTCCTGACGCCACAGGTGATTTACTTCATGCCACAAGCATCGCGGCAACTCGATCATCAGCTCGATGTCGTGTAATTTACACTGCCTTGTGCTTAGAACGGGGCGGGGGGGGGGGGGGATCCCTTTTCTCTAGCAATATTTTGTTCGGGTTTGATTCGCAAATCGCGATATAAGTTACGTAAATTGTGACTTAATATTACATTATAATGCATATAATTATAAGCGCAATTAGAATATGGTAATTAGCTTGACTCGGTCGGTAGCGACAAGGATCAATTCTGTAGTTATCATAGGTGGACTACAATGAGAGGGAAACCCTCCGGGTATACTTAGCCATCCAACACGGTGCCCACTGGACGCACCTACAACAGGCGAGTCGGCTACCTACTCAAGGGTGCTCTGGAGTATATAGTATTGTTCTTGAGATAATAATCTTTTAATATTAAATATTTAAAAATGTATTCATTTTGAATTAAAAGTGGAACTTTGACCAAATATAATATTTTAGGATAAGAGGGGAGTTCTGCTAACCAATTTCTATTCTACAAATTTATAAAGGAATTTAAATTGTCAATTGCTAAATCAATTAGTCAAGCAGACTTAAATATTATATTTAAAAAAAAGAGGAAAATATTGAAATTTGATTGAACATATAAAGACAAATTGTCAGAAAAGCAAATATATCAATTTGATGAACCTTTAAATGTTCATTGTAGCTTAACCAATGGGTTAAACTTCCTATAAATTGACAGTGCACATCATCCGGAGGCAATACACATTATCATATTATTATTCGGTCTAGAAATACAAAAAGTGCATTTTGATTGCACATACAAATTAAAAGTGTCTGAAACCAAAAACATTGATTTAAATCAATCTTTAAATATTCACTGTGACTAGAGCAATGGTTGGATCTTACCCAAATTTAGCCCAATATTAGATCATATATTCTGTGCAATATCTCAATAGACAACAATGTCACATATATATATATATACATGTTTCTACATGGGTGTCACCATTGTGGAACTAGTGTGGTCAGCAAAGGCCCAAACAGGTTGGTGTCAATATTCTGTCTGCGGCTCCTTGCACTAACTAGTGCTAGACTAAGATTGGTATCATTGGAAAGGGAATCAAATTGTCTATCTAGCGATACCAAATCTTATTAGGTTTTAAATATCTTTTAATTCAGTAGATGGATTTTAGACTCTCAAAATAATTTAAATTGCAGAATTTGACCTGATTGACCTTTTTTGACCTGGGGCAAACCTATATGGATAGAAAGCGGAGGTCTTTACGCTTCTTTTGGTACTATCCATGACTTTCTACAATATTGTGCAAGGAAGGGCGAGCCCATTAATGGCCCTGTCACATTACGACGCTTCTCGCCGGCGCGCGCCGCCAACGCGCAAATAAAAAAGGTGAAGAAACGTCAAACTTTTCGGCGCGGTGGGAACAAGTTCAACGTCAGCGCAACGTGTTGGTAGCATGCGGCCGACGTTGTGGTAACGTATATCGACGCGTGAGAAAAAAAAAAGTTTTGGCGCACCGTCCTGATATGACCTTAGATGTAGCTAAGATGTAAAACAACAAAGCCATCGTTTGGCGCAAAGTTTTGTGCAAGCACAAAACTTTCGACGCGCGCCGCTGATCCTCACCGACCGTCGCCGTCCATCAACGTGTACCAACGCCCGCCTAACGCGTGTGTAATGCTTCCTGACGTGTCCCGATGTTCCGCCCAAAAATCACATATGTCGACTTGCGTTGGCGAGAAGCATCGTCATGTTTCAGGGCTATTAAAATACCTGTTTTCAGAGTTGTTTTCATTTACATCAGCAATGAAGGAATATTCACGAGATACGCTCATCATACAAATGGATTTTACTTACATACAAACTTACTATATATATTCAATCCAACAACAGCATCAGATAGAACATAATGTTGATCTTCTAGTTCTAGGTTATGCAATTTCATCAAAATCAAATACATACAGAAATAGTTACAAGCATGTGAATATTGATGAAAAAAGCACTATTCCTGGACTTTTTCATGGTGCTGCCAGTACCTAATAATACACATATGAATTGGTGGGGCCATACGGCAGGTATCTCACTATCTATAGAATACAGGGGAGAAGAGATTATTCGATGTAATGTAAAATTATTAAGTTTTAGCAAAAAGTAAACAACTGGCATGTGTTCGTGTCGGCTTGTGACTGACGGCGGTAAATTTGATTAAGAAATTAGCAGTGGAAAAGAATACACATACAACTTGTTAGGTCTGTAGGAACTATACCTTCATTGGAGAAGCAATTTATCACTGGTAAGATGAAGTCTTTAACCAGGTGGGGGAAACATCTGGAATGAGGGTCTGTTGATACAATCAGAATCGTTGATGTATTTCGGCGTCTGGAATTCCGCCAGACCGAGGGGGTTCCAGTTCTCCACTGGGGATGAAACCACACAGTGCTGCAGTGCAGCAGCCTTGCCTTTCTCTTCCCAATTTAGCCTCGACATTCAGGTGGAGCTAAAACCGAGGCCCAGTCGGCCGTCATGTGCTTAGAGAGGATTACAGAGCCACAGGTTCAACAGGATGCTCAGGGGATTAATGGCATCCCTTACAATTTGAACTGAGAGAAGAGTTGAAGCATATGACTATGAGGCATGTACTCATATGAGTGAGGAGTCACAGTATGAGCTTCTTATTAGGGCTCTGCACTTGTTCCTGAGCACGTTGGTTCAAAGAAACCAAAGTGCCTGGCCATTCTAGTAGAGGTATTAGAGGTGAACACTTAAGTGTGAAGCTGAACATCAGTACCATAGTGCCACATGGTTCTTGGGTGGGAATGAGTACAGAGTGGTCCACTAGAGTGAGAGGGATCCAGTTCCCCACTGGGGATCGAACCCCACAGTGCCGCGGTACTGCTGTCCTCCCCATTTGAGCCCAGACATGGAGCTCAAACTGAGGTCCGATCGGCCCCCAATGAACTTGGTAGAGGAGAGAATTAAGGAGCCATGGGTTTGTCAGGCTGCACAATTCAGACTTGGCATCACTCATATTTTTACCATACAAATAGGTATCCCAACTCATTTTTGCAACTCAATATAACGTACTATATTTTAACAGTGTTCGATAGCTTGTACTATGAGAAGACAAAATACACTAAGGTTATTCAAATCGGATAATTAGTTCAAAAGTTATAGAGTTTTTAATACTCTCCAATTTGACCCCAAAATCATATATTTTGGCATTTTGCATGAAACCCACATTACAGTGCTCCATTATTTAAAAAGTAATGGTCACAGGAACTTGTATTTCAGGAATGTGTATTAATTACTACTATGCATATTTCAAGTCTTATTTTTTTCCAGAGTAACCACCTCATTACTTTTCGTGACATTCGCCATTAAAAATGACAAAAAAACATAAATTTGCACTTGTCAATATGAACAATTAAGAGGTATGACTTACATAAATGCTTTTATTCTTAAAAGCACACAATCAACATCTTCTATATGTACGTGACAGATTGTGTCCCACCCCTCCAAGCACACACCGTCAGCATTAATCCCATATTAGCATTTCATGGCATTTAACTCAAATTTGTAATCGGAATGCCAGCTGATCTTAAAGGCCACTCTAGTTCAATAGACTACATCAACATTCCAGCCGCGCGGTGCATTGTGGGTTGTGTGGAAGAAAAACAAACCTGCGAGAATCACATGGCACATGCTATAATACACTGGGTGCAACTATGAAATGTGCTAGTTTCAGCTTATCTCAGCTCTAACAAATATACATATAATAAATTAAGTTAAATTTTACTTTTCGTGACATTCGCCATTAAAAATGACAAAAAAACATAAATTTGCACTTGTCAATATGAACAATTAAGAGGTATGACTTACATAAATGCTTTTATTCTTAAAAGCACACAATCAACATCTTTGAAATTTCATCTGACTACCATTAGTACCAACATCATCATGTAGTAAAAACAAATTACCAGCAACAAACTAATACCAGCCTAAGTTTCAGCATAATCATGGTAATTGCTAGGAAAATGGACATAAATCTCAATTTTGTATAGCAGAATTAGGGGGTAGGGTAGTGACAGAATAACTATTCACTGCCTTATATCAAATACTGGTATTTATAACCATGGCTATTCACTGCTTCAGATCAAATCCTGCCATTTAGGTGCATGACTATTCACTGCTAAGATCAAATCCTGTAATTTGTGAGTGACTTCATAAAAATAGTGTTAAAATTGAAAAGAGCAAGCGAGTGCCAGCCACTGTCAACATCAGCTATTCAGTAGAGCCAGTGGTAAAAACAGGTGAGCAAGCGTAATAAAAGAAAAAGCACAAGATATTTTCATTGCTACAGATCAAATTCTGTTATTTATGGGAGTAACTTGGTAATAATGAGAGTGCTAAAACAAAACTTAGAAGAAAATGAGCAAGTGAGCTGCAAAGTTGACTGTCACCGCCATAAACAAGCACGAGCAAACATTAATAAAACACAAAGAAAAATGAATTTTTCACTGCTTCAGGTTAAATTCTATTATCTATGAGCATGACTATTCACTGCTAATATCAAATTCTGTTATTTATGAGAGTAACTTGATGATAATGAGAGTGCTAAAATTGAAGAAAATGAGCCGGCGACCAGCAGTTAGGGCCTACTGTCAACGCGATAAACACACACAAGCAAACGTTAATAAAACAAAAAGCAAAATGAATTTGTCACTACTTCAGATCAAATTCTGTTATCTATGAGCATAACTCATCATCATCATGCTGTCGGTCGCGATGTGACAAAGACTGCTTTCATTACTTGACTGCCGCCCTCCATTTAGCTCTCTGCTGTGAGAGTTGCGTCCATGAGTCGGTCTTAATGTCTATTTCATGAAAGTTGCCTGCAAAAGTGTTGAAGTGCTGCTGGCTTTTGCAAGTTACCAGCGGCACTCTCTCGGGGAGCAAATAGAGGTTTTACACCGGCAAGAACATGTCAAGACAGGCGCAAAACTATTTGTCCCTGCAGTGGCTGGTCGGGAGATGTTGGGAGTTCCATACATCAACCGCCCTTAATGCTGCCACAGTGACATGGTTTTCTGTTTAGGGTTTGCTCCCTTAGCCTTCGGTTCTGTCAAGAACCTGTACCACAAGGCAGTGGTTTACAACTCTGCAGGGCAGGGGTGTTAAACTCCCTGAGGTATTGCTATACCTGCATACCTGCAATACCTGCATAACTATTCACTGCTAAAATAGAAGAAAATGAGCCGACGAGCTCCAAAGTTGACTCTCACCACCATAAACATGCGCAAGCAAACCGTTAATAAAACGAAAACTACCAACAAAAGCACAATATCAATGATATTCCATTGCTTTAGGTCAAATTTTGTTATTTAGGAGGGTGACTTAATGAAAAATAGTGTTAAATGGAAAAGACCAAGCCAGTGCCAGTCCCTGTGTCAACATTAGTTATTCAGTAGAGCCAGCATTTATTTTGCCTGGCGTTCACACATTTTTGCGCATTACCCCATGTGGTATAGAAAACAATTATTTTATTATTTAAAAGGAAGATAAAATTAGCTTTCTAATGATATAACAAAATATATTGCGAGAAATATGAGAAGTTTTTGGCATCATTTTAAAGTTTTAAAAGTTTGTTAATGTTAATTCCGTTCAAAGTTCTCATTGATTGTTCATACTAAAATGTGGCTAAGAATCTGCTCTATCGTTTCTATGTGATTAAGAACATGTGGGAGTTATGGGGTCTTGTGCAACTTTAATTGAATGTTGCCCCAACAATTCTTTATGACCTGGACCTGCAGCCAAAAGTTGTGAAATGCACAAATTCAGCTGTCATATATATCATTTTTACTAAAGAAAAAGAATCTATGCAGTGACACAAATATAAATAACGGAAATGCAAAGAGCAGTTCAGAAGCTTCTAATACATGTACTTTTCATTTCAATGGATAGGTTTTTAGATAAACTATAGTGAGTTTAAAATGAGCTTTTGTTGGTGCCAAACAATGCATTTCCACCAGCACGGAGCGCTGTCTTGGGATACCTAATACAAAGCGCAAGCCTTCCACTTCAGAGGCTTCGTCATGTGAGAACGCCAACTTTTCGACAGAATCAGATAGGAACCATAATGAGTATGTTCCTTGCTTGTAAAATAACAACAAACAAACAAAAGTTAAAAAAACACCTCACAATTGATATGCTCAGGAGCTGTGAAGGAGAGCAAGTTGTCTGGACGCCAGGTGACTGCCCGCCTATATTAATGGGAGGTCACAATCAAGAGTAACATACACATTGAACCCAAGGCCCTTCAGATGGGCCACAAACTGGCGCAGTCACACTCAGAGGACAGGAATGATACAGAGACCAGAAACCCTAGCAGGTGGCCATTCCAGCAAACCTCTAGCTACAAGATTTGACAGGTTGAGGGCCTGGGGTTCAGAAAAGGAACCATCCATAGGAGCAACCAGTAGTAACTAGATTAATATTTTAAAATATTAATAGAAATAATGGCTTTGGCCAGCAATATTGCAGAGGTAATCGGTTCTAACTCATTGAATAGGTAGAACACTGGCTCAAACATTAGATACTGTCCGGGGGTGGTCCGGGGCCTGTCCTGGGGTGGTCTGGGGTAGTTTCGCTACTACTACTACCACTACTACCATGCCGGATCGAACCTGGATGTCCCGGACCTCCCCGAATGTTTTAAACATTTTAAAACATTCGGGGCGGACCCCGGACCAGCCACGGATGACTCCGGATCACCACGGACGAGTCACGGATCATCCCGGATCGCCACGGACCGCCTCGGATGACGATCCGTGGCTCGTCCGACCTCTGGTCCGGGTAGGTGTGTGACTGGGGCTTTAGTATTTATGTGGCTGCCAGGCAAGCAAAGCATGACTGGAATAGTGATAAAGGAGAGGGCGGGTCCCGGCGCCAAGACACTCCAGCCAGTGTTGAGCCGGTGGGGCTGACAGTGTAGAGTGTGTCAACATCTCTGCCTTGTCGCTCATTAGAGAGCAGCTCAACGCAAAATGAAGCTATCACACCAGGACCAGAGAGGGATGAAGCAGGATTAACCGCCTTTCGACGTTGGTCTCGAGGCCTTTAACATTCTACAATGAAGAACTTTTTGTTTGTTTGTTTGTTTGTTTGAAGACCCCCGACCCCAGCACAAAAAGTAAGCATCGGCTATTGGGGGTTTCTATATGTACGTGACAGATTGTGTCCCACCCCTCCAAGCCCACAGCGTCAGCATTAATCCCATGTTAGCATTTCCTGGCATTTAAATCAAATTTGTAATCAGAATGCCAGCTGATCTTAAATGCTTCCCGACCACTCTAGTTCAATAGACTACATCGACATTCCAGCCACGCGGTGCATTGTGGGATGTGTGGAAGAAAAACAAACCTGCGCGAAGCACATGGCACATGCTAATACACTAGGTGCAACTATGAAATGTGCTAGTTTCAGCTTATCTCAGCTCTAACAAATATAACATATAATAAATTAAGTTAAATTTTATCCAGCATTGCATTTACATCAATATAATCAGCACATCTTATGCCATGTGCGTTTAGATTTAGACAAATCTGAGCACTCAGACTAGTGCTAGAGCCATAGCCAGCCAGAGTCAGTTTTACTTATTTTATTCATGTTTTTATTTACATCCTATGGTTAATGAAATGTAGAACTAGAAAATGAGTAGGGTTAATCAGATATTGGTTATATATTTTTTTGAAACAAGTTTTTGTTAACACATTTGAAATTTTAATATTTAGAACAAGAATTACTTATGTCTAATCAATGGTGATGTAAACATCAGCATGTAAAGTGACTGAAATTGTATGTTTCTTAGCTCAAAATGCTTAATTATGGAGAGTTGTGTCTTAAACATATCCATTATATATTGCATCCATCCATCCATCCATATTTGTGCCAAATTGTCATGTATTTTAAAATTAATTTGGAATAAAATAAAAGTTTTGCCCTATGTGTATCGGTAAACTCAATGGCCATACGCATTTGCTTTGCTGCCAATGCCATTTTCAGCGCATGCGCAGTCGGAACGGTGATCTCGTCTATTTGATGACGGTCTCTTAGTTGCATTGAATAGATTATGGCACTTGCTTCCTGGATGTACGTGACCTTACCACTACACATTGCCTTTTCACCATGTTCCCGTACGTGGATATGCCCACTAGCCTTACTCAATTAAAAATATGCAATGGTTATAATGTCCGCGGCCCATGCGGGAGGTCGCGAGTACTATCCCAGAGCAAGTCTATACCAAAGGCGTACAAAGTTAGTAATTGTCGCTATGTGGCTTGGCATAAGTAGATTCGGACAAGCACTAGTTGGCTCGGTGTGAGTATAGTGTGACTCAGTTGGATGTTGCGTCATGGTGCCTTCTACGGTATACTTTATAGCCACTTACACACTTCGTCACCGTAAGTCTAAGTGAGCGTTATTTCTTTGAATCACACAGATATATGCCTAGTTTACTCTGCTACTTAAGAAAAGTGCCCAATGTAAGGCAGTTTTCTCACCACTCCGGGTGTAGTACCGTTATGGCAGTGAACGGCTAGGTCCTCTTTTGCTAATTCTGTGAATAGACAGTTTGGTATAGTTGTTGTACAGGTGAACTGGTATGCAGGTATAGCAATACCTCAGGGAGTTTGACGCCCCTGCCTTGCAGAGTAGTAAACCACTGCATTGTGGTACATGTTCTTGACAGAACCGATGGCTAAGGGAGCAAACCATGAACAGAAAACCATGTCACTGTGGCAGCATTAAGGGCGGTTGATGTATGGAACTCCCAACATCTCCCGACCAGCCACTGCAGGGACAAATAGTTTTGCGCCTGTCTTGACATGTTCTTGCCGGTGTGAAACCTCTATTTGCTCCCTGAGAGAGTGCCGCTGGTAACTTGCAAAAGCCAGCAGCACTTCAACACTTTTGCAGGCAGCTTTCATGAAATGTACAACCGCACAAGGAGAGCGGCAGTTAAGTAATGAAAGCACTCTTTGTCGCATCACGCCCGACAGCATGATGATGATGATGATGATGATTATGTACAGGTGATGGTGAGCTGGGGCAAAACAGTGGATGAGGTTGTGTACCGGCGAGTGCGGACCCCTGATCACGTGAGGATTGGTGAGGCCCTGATTGGTCAATGAAGTTATTTAAACCCTAGATAAAGGATTCACCCGGTACTCGCAGTACACAGGTGAATATCAATCCTGTATAAAAACGGTAGAAAATGCAGGTCAATGAAATGAGAGCCTATTTTCACAATGTAAGAAGCAACAATTATTCTTTACATATGTCTTATTATTAGCCCGCTACCTTTGAGTTGAAAAATATAATATAATATCTAGTTTAATAAGATTTAAAAGTGAAATCGACGGCGTTCTATGCGCCGCCATCTTGTCTTTTTGCATTCTCTCCCATTTCACCAACTCTGTGCCTATATAAGTATCCATTTGATACTGGAGGCAGACATTCTACTCCCTGTTCCATACTAAAGCTATTTTCGCCCGTATTTAGACTACGTTGTCGTTCACCTGTGTACTACAAGTACTGGGTGAATCTTTTATCTATTTAAACCGTAGAGCAGGTTACTGACTGGCACCTGGTGATCGCCAGAAACTTCCCGTTGTGGCTGCTTTCACCCAATGTTTGGTGTTGCTAATTACTGCCGATCATTGTTGTCAATAAGCGTGAATTCACAGCTGCTGTTTACAGATTATTCACGCCTGAGGCAATATAAATTACCTCGAATTAACCACGTTCCAGCCTAATCAAAACAATCCAATGTTTGCACCACTCAAATCTGCGCAAGAAAAATGCTCCTAGCAAAGCCAAATTACAGAGACTATTTATCAGAACCTCCCTGTTGCCCACAAACTGCCACTAGGTCTGAAGGAAAAAAGGCACATTACTACTGATTATGATGAATAAACTATTGAATGAAAACACACGCACACACACACACACACACACACACACACACACACACACACACACAAACACACACACACACACACACACACACACACACACACACACACACACACACACACACAGAGAGAGAGAGAGAGATATGAATATCGTTCTATTCTGGCTGATTTCGCCAGTGATGCAGATACTAAGCCAATTCAATGCTTTATGAATGTGTTGTTGTTGCTAAAGGGCGATATTCTCGTAAACCGCCCCCACACCCTCCCGCCCGTGTCCTCTCGCCATAGCGTTCTCCGGCGTCCCCGTGACCCCGGGCTGGGTACAGGTCAGTGGGCCTCGCCTGCCAACCTTTTATTGGCGCTTGAACATTGTCCAGTTGTGATCGTTACCCAGCCGCGCTAGGATGCTCTGAGCTTACCCCCTCCGCCAACACCCCCCCCCCCCACCTTCCACCCCTACCCTCACCTACCCACGTACACACAGCTGCCATCCCTCCCCATCCATTACCCCCCTCCACCACCCCCAGTCATCCCCATATGTGAGATTGCCTCTTGCCTTAGGCATTCTCTGTACTAGTAGTTTACATCCCAAAGTGTTACCTTACTACACCCTCATCCTCATTCTTATCCCCGTCTTCATCCTTTAACCCCATCCTTACCCATTGCCTAGCCCCATCTTCCCCCCCCCCCCCCCCCCTCCACTATTCCCACCCGCATCCCCTTCCCTGTTCACCACCCTCCACCCACCCATCGACTCGCTGAGCCACTCCAAGTCAGCTGCTTCCGCCACTCGTCTCCAACCCACACATTGAAACACTCCAAGCCCCTCACTCGACCTCCATGCAATACACTCATTGCTGAGGTTATTTTTCACCACCGCCAACTAATTAGGTTATAAACAGCTCTGTTGTAATTGAGGGCATTATTTACGCATACCTGTCCTAAATATACAAGTTTTTAAAAATTAAATTGATTAAAATTGCATTTTAGCTCAGTTATTTTTGGAAGGCGAATTATTTGAAGTAAAATTAGGTTAAATGAAAGCTGGTTTTGTTTTTCAAATATTTTGGATGTAAAATTCTAACAGTCCTATTCTATATACTAAGAATTGCATTAAATATAAAGGTAATGGGTTATGGATTTATAGTTGAGACTTATGACGGCAACACTTGCACTTTATAGGGACCCTCACGTGACAGTGCGGTGGCATGCTATCTGTCACAGGCGCAGCTGTCACGTGAATGGCGGCTTCCGGTCAATACATTGCAGTCACCAAAAACAGACCAACTCGCTTCATCCGTGCAGCTTGCGACTAGCGAGATTAATCCTTGTGTAGAGACTCGAGATTCTGTTTGATGGGCTTTCTGCACAGATCCGCCTGTCTGAAATCCCCATTTCCGTACGCTACTCACACCCCGCCGTAGCTTTGCCCGGTTGCCTTATTTGATCAGATTAAAGACATTCATGACCGTCTACCACCGGCTTCAATGACAGCTGCATACTGCGGCTCTGTTCATTCCCCTTGTGCTCACCAGGACGTGAGGTAATGTAATTCGCGCAGAATAAACGTAGATCCCAATTAGTAATAATTATAATGATTAAGCTAACCTGGGTGCTGATTCAGCGGACTGAAAATGGACCCGGGGTGCCGGCAGTAGACACTCCTATGAACCTCCAGTAGCCACGGGTTGGGCAGTATTGACGGGCTCTGTGATACTTTCCCATAACACTGCACTTCTTCTACTCTCGTAGTATAGACCATACGCCTAAATAGGACGTCTTTCTAATTTGCCCTCACACCTGTAATTTTAATAATAATTACTTTTGATTTTTTTTAAGGGTCGACACGAAAGGTATGCTTTAGTTATGGTTCTTCATCAATGTTTTATTTCTTCCTCTCAATTTAAGATTTTAAATCGATTTATTCAGATCTGTTAATGCAAAGGTGCTTTTAAAATATGGTCTTTTTAAAGGTGCGAGTAAGTGATCCATTTATATTAATTAATTGATTAAATAGAATTGTGTCTATTTTGGCCAACGCGGTGTTAAATCACCATCACTCACTCATTCGTTCTGATAGTCTCGAATATTACCGTACCAACAAACGTTGAACAATGATATTTTGGCGAATTCTATTGATATGCTAGATGACATTTGAAGAGGGGAGGAATACACAAAGTAGAAAAAGAAAATTCGGCTAGCTAAGCCTCGCCCTTTCTTGGACTGATCAGCTGGAGTAGTCTGTGAGCAATAATGGATCTGGGTTTCAACCCGTCCGGTGCCAGTGTTGACAGTGACGAGCTTCACCAGCAAGGACGCTTCACCAATCACGACTGAACGCTCCAAAATAACAAATGTGTGCTACCCATTTAACTGGCAAATGTTTATGGGGATAACGTTATGGCTGTGGTGTTATTTGTTATTGGGTAGGGGGTTTGTTTGTTAACCCCAACAGACTGCCTTAGTGGGTGTTAGTATGATTTAAATATATTGCGTCATTGGTGACATGGCTGAGTGAAATGTAGAGGATGTATGTAGGAAGGTAAACATGACTGAGCAGATGAGGCAACTTGATGCACCACGACGAGAGCAGAGGGCGTTAGACGTACTGTGTGCCTCGGGGCTAACATTAGGGCGGAGAGAGTACGGCCACATGTAGACAGTAGCTCGGCACGAGAGTCATAGCAGATAGGAGGGTAGCAGGGTGGAGAGAGAGAAGCTTGATAGAAAAGCCACTTGGTGCGTGTGAGAGGAACACGGTGGAGATGGGAACAGTAGATTGGAAGGAACTGCTTGGACGCACAGTATTGCAGTAGAAAAGTACCATGGTGGTGATTGCTGGTAGAACAGCTCTGCATGGAGGCAGCTTGGTGGGAGAGCTTCTCAGTAGAAGAAAACTGATGATTGCTGGTCGAGCTGCTCAGTAGAAGAGAACTGATGATTGCGGGTCGAGCTGCTCAGTAGAAGAGAACTGATGATTGTTGGTCGAGCTGCTCAGTAGAAGAGAACTGATGATTGCTGGTCGAGCAGCTCTGTGTGGAGAGCAGCTTGATCGCAGAGCTGCTCAGAGGAAGAGAACTGATGATTGCTGGTCGCGCTGCTCAGTAGAAGAGAACTGATGATTGCTGGTCGAGCAGCTCTGCGTGGAGAGCAGCTTGATCGCAGAGCTGCTCAGAGGAAGAGAACTGATGATTGCTGGTCGAGCACCTCTGTGTGGAGAGCAGCTTGATCGCAGAGCTGCTCAGAGGAAGAGAACTGATGATTGCTGGTCGAGCACCTCTGTGTGGAGAGCAGCTTGATGGCAGAGCTGCTCACTAGAAGAGAACTGATGATTTCTGGTCGAGCAGCTCTGTGGAAAGCAGCTTACTGGGAACTATTGATGGAGAAGATCGATGGAGACAATCGGTAGGCAGCTCGGTTGAATGCGGGGACTGAGTCAGATTGTAGGGAAAGCCACTCGGCAAAAGCAGCTGGGACGCTGGTAGAATCCTGGGGGAAAAGCTATGGCAGTTCAGTTGCTGCTCAGTGGAAGCTGCTAGGAAATGTGACAACTGGCAGGAAGGAAGGGGAATATGAGCATGGCCTGCATCTATAGACTACATGTGGCATGAACCCCCTGAGAAACCTTGGTGGTATTCGTGAAAATATTAGTAGGTTGATGTTTACTACACACACCCAACCCATACATATTCCTGACATTTGCAGTTATTAACGTCAAGACACCGGTATTATTAGAATCCTTCCAAGGCAGTGCCGTCTTTCATGCTCCAAATTATATTTACTCATAGTTGATCGTGATAATTGTGAATAAGTAAAGTTGTGTTGCTCATCTCACTACCCCTAGGAAGGAACCGTGTATAATGCCTAAATAGCTTCGCGGGATCTTTGCTCAGTCATGCCTTGTCCCAACTACTGAGCAGAAAGAAAGGCAAACTCCACGGACAGAGATTGTTGTGGTGGAGGGGGTGTGTGAGTGGTGAGTGGTGAGAGGTGGGGTGCCCTCATCCGGCCTGCTGACCATCCACCACCTCCTATCCTCAACATCCTATTCCCCATCCCCACTCCAACTCATCACACAACTCCCTGTCCCCTCCCCCTCCCCCACTTCCCCCCCCCCCTCCCCTTCCCCCTGCCCTCCTCTTCCAACCTCCCCACTCCCCTCCTCGCTTCCCCTGCCCGGGGGGGCAGCTCAGTCGTGTCATTGTTCGCCTCAAACATTTCATACTGTTCGCAACCTGTGTCTCTGCAAATATCATCGTGTCGCGTTACGATGCCGGTTTCCCAACTGTGCGCTGACATCGAGCAGTGTGAACAAACTCCTAATAGGGTTCAAAGCAATATTATTATTTATTATTATTATGTTGACAGACAGACAGACAGGGATCTTTTTAATTATATAGAGAGTGACATATTATAGTTTATTTCTTTACGTTGAAGTTTCAATGGGTTTTTTAAACACGTAACCAGCAATATATAAACAGAGCCAGAGGCTAGTGATGACACATCTGTTGGGAAACTATGCCACATCCTTTGTAACAATTGATTCTCTGCCATGTTGTGTCTGATGGGTCTATTTGTAGATTTGTTTGTAACCCTCTGCTGGCATACTGCAGCTTGCCCAAGGGCACTCATAGCCGTGCACTATACAAACCACGCGCTTGTTATCTCGGTCATGCACTTTTCTGGAGATTGCCTTTTTTTATTGATCGTTTATATAGGCGTGTTCTTGTTTTTCCTCCGCCCATTCAATATGTATATGATATGACTTTCTGCATCTAGTCACTCGCCCCGAGGCCTAGCGTGAGCATGCGCTGTAACTTTGGTTCCAATAGGAATTAGGTCAAGTGGATTAAGGCCTTGTGGCAGGGTTTAATTGGAGAACTTACCCCGTCTGACTGTTTGAGAACAGGGTACCACTGAGACTATTGAACGCCCGGCGGTATTTCACATAACCAGTTCACTATGCCATGGTCATCATCATCATCATGCTGTTGGTCGCGATGCAACAAAGACTGCTTTCATTACTTGACTGCCGCTCTCCATTTAGCCCTCTGCTGTGAGAGTTGTGTCCATGAGTCGGTCTTAATGTCTCTCAGCTTCAGGTTTCTCTTGATGGTATCCTTGAACTGGAGATGAGGGCGCCTTCTCTTTCTCTTTATGCCATGGTATGCTCGTTATATAGGCAGTGTATCAATCACATTGAATTAACGCTCACATCTTGCGTTCTAAGTGTACTGTAATCTGGGTCATCACGTCCGGTCTACGGTCCTTAAATAGGCAATCAGGACATTAATCTGTTTCCTTCAAAAGAGAGACAAAATATAGCATTTTTTTGGTATTCATCGGGTATTTTTTATTTCACATTCATTTGATTTCAATGGGCAGACTACATTCTATGGTTATAGCATTGATCTTGTGATGCTTTC
The DNA here is from genome assembly GCA_030323885.1 of Branchipolynoe longqiensis. Lineage (NCBI taxonomy): Eukaryota > Metazoa > Annelida > Polychaeta > Phyllodocida > Polynoidae > Branchipolynoe > Branchipolynoe longqiensis. The sequence goes on along the minus strand of CM059192.1, from coordinate 103,478,837 downwards.
CATCACCTTCATTATTTGAATTATCCTGATTATACTTTTATTTTAAATTACTACTTTCATCAGTTGCATTATGAGTATTGTCGTCATCCTGCCAGGTTGTAGTGAACGGAGAATGTTAACGTGGGAAATAACCGGGTTGTGCATTTGTATGTGTGAGGGTATTCTTACATAATATATTATGCATGGTATGTGTGTTAGGGTATAATTACGCATCTAGTATGCGTGGTTGTATGTATGTGTTGGGGTATAATTAAATCATATATTATTGGTGGTTGTGTTTGTACGTGTGTGAAGGTATAATTACACCATATATTATGCACGGTTGTACATATCTAATTACATGATTTATTATGTGTTCAATGTTATCAGACGACCATATGCGGAAGGTGTTTTTTTAAAGACTGTGTATTTATATCCTCCTAATTAAACAAATGAACCACTAGATTCATTATCGATGTGTGTCTTGAGTGTAATCAGCTGGACATCGAGATGTTCTGTGGATAATTCTTATCACCAGAGGCCGCCAGTTAATCACCGGCCCCAGCGCCGCTTGTAACATTTAACGAAATGTAAAGTGTCTGTAAGCTGCCCCGCTTCTTTAAGGCTAAAAGGTTAAGCCTCGTTCTGAAGTCTAACTCAGCTGTTGCCCGCGAGCCTCGGGGCTGGTTCCGCAAAGTCTATACCGCTCTAAACAGTGCAGTTACTAAAGATAGTACTAGTAGCTATAATGGAGTAGACTTTATGGAACAGCCACTAGGGCTTTCAGTCCCCAGCCTTCACTCGTGACGTCCGTAGGAATCAAATATACAGTACATGTAATCAATGCAAATAGCCAGATTGTGTAATCAGCACAGAATCTTGAATAAATCTTAAATAGCTGTCACTGCATGCAGTTAGTATCGAACGAGTAAATCGAAAGTCACGATGACATATTGTGATTTTTGCTTTCAGTGTTCCCCGCCCTTTTTTTTAGTTGGTGTAAATTGTTGATTTTTGTTATTGTGCTGGATACACAAAGTAAAACATGTATTCTAGGCGAGTTCGCTGTTAAGTTTAGCTCAAGAGCCGTGATATATTTAACTTCCCCTGTTGGACCGAGTAGCAATAGGTCTAGCGTTCTCTGCGTGTCGTGTAAACGGAGATTGGTTAAAAACAGGCAGTTACTAGACTAAAGGTATACAACAGGTAACTACTACTAGCACCAGACTACCCATATATAGCAGGTAGCTACTAGACTAACCATATAGGCCCGTTGATACCAGACTAACTGTATGCAGCAGGGAGCTACTACACTAACACTAACAGTATTCAGTGAGTAACTACTAGACTAGCGGGACGGAACAGGTCGATTATAGACTAACTGTATACAGCAGGTAACTCCCAGACTAACACTAGTATTAGTAAGAGTATACAGCAGGACGATGTTAGACTAACTGTATACAGCAGGTAACTCCCAGACTAACACTAGTAACAGTATACAGCAGGACGATGTTAGATATTAAATCCATTGAAGCTGTTCAGAGAAGGTTAACTAAGCTAGTGCCCCATCTGAAGGACCTTAGTTATCCAGACAGACTCAGGAGACTCAAGTTGCCAAGCCTCACATACAGAAGATTTCGTGGGGACATGATCAACACATGGAAGTTCCTGAATGCTAAGTATAATGTGGATGAGGCCTTGCTATTCAGACGCATACAGGGAAGCAATACCAGAGGTCACTCCAAGAAGCTTTTCAAGCCAAGGTACAACAGCTCACTCAGAGGGGCCTTCTTTTCACAGCGAGTGATAAACATGTGGAATGAGCTACCGGAAGAAGCGGTGGAAGCAGCTACCATGAATAAATTCAAGAATGCGCTGGACAGGGCCTGGGCCAGAGAAACATTCCTGTACGATTTTGAGGCTGCATACCATTAGAGCTGAGAGCTATGTATAGGCTACCACAAGCCTGCATCAAAGAAGAGAATAATAATAATAATAATAATAATAATAATAATAATAGACTAACTGTATACAGCAGGTAACACCCAGACTAACACTAGTAACAGTATACAGTAGGTAACTCCCAGACTAACACTAGTAACAGTATACAGCAGGACAATGTTAGACTAACTCTATACAGGAGGTAACTCCCAGACTAACACTAGTATTTAGTAACAGTATACAGCAGGACAATGTTAGACTAACTGTATACAGCAGGTAACTCCCAGACTAACACTAGTAACAGTATACAGCAGGACGATGTTAGACTAACTGTATACAGCAGGTAACACCCAGACTAACACTAGTAACAGTATACAGCAGGACGATGTTAAACTAACTGTATACAGCAAGAAATTACATCATATCTTTATATAACTTTCTCTCCTCTGGTCGGATGTTACGGTGGTGAGACAATAGCCCCATTTACATGAAGTATATTGTCTAATAATATAGAATATACAGGTAGCGGATTCTTCACCGTTTTCTCTGTGTATGCCTATAATGGCATCTAATTTTTTGTGACTGGATGTGGTGGCCGAATTGGTAAGAGCACAGGCTTCCTGCGTCTGGAATTTGAATCCAGGCCGAGTCAAACCAATGACGTACAAAATTGATACTAGCCTAGTGTTCGGGATTGGTCATTAGTCGTTACTAGGATAAGGCAAGGACTGGTTATATCAGTATCAGGATAATGCGACTGAGTGGGGAATCAGGTTATGGTGCCAGTGGCCTTGACTTCCAGCGGGGAAACACTATAAAGTCATCATGAGTGCACATTGTCGCAAGTCAGTGCCTGTCCTGATATGACTTTAGATGTTGCCAGGACATAAAACCCCAACAAACAACCAACCAACAAACACTTTTATGTTGGTTATCATTTGTAACACCCTATTGTTTATATGTAGTTTTATTTACCAGCCACCACCCCCTTTCCTTTCAGTCGCTGCTGTTCAGAAGATGGTACCTAGGTGTTGATAGGACGCCGCCCCTGCCTACGGGCATCCCGCCGAGGAGTACGCCTACTGCCGAGCCTACAGCCGAGCCTACTGCCGAGCCTACTGCCAAGTCTACTGCCGAGCCTACCAGCCACCTGCCCCGCACCCACAGGCAGGAGGGAAGCAGCATGGAGCGGTTGTAAGAGGGCTATGCTAACACGACCCCACCTCTAGCCTCACGATGAGTACGAACCACCCTAACCAGTTTTACACGGTCGAGGTTGGAGACTCCACCTTCACAATCCTAAAGCGCTACCAAAACCTCAAACCCATCGGCTCTGGGGCACAAGGCATCGTCTGGTGAGTACCTCCAGTCTACTTCATTCACTACCCTCTCTCCGAAAACTTTAAATTCCTTCTTGGCAGTATGTTACTTGGGGGTTCCTCCCCTGCGCGCCCCAAGCATGACCCCTGGGACTCCTTCATCGGCACTTGGGGGAGAAGGGGCCTAAAGATGGCAGTTGCCTGTACATCACTTAAAAAGGAAGAAAATCAACTATACAAAATTATTGAAGTACCATGACCAGCACAATTATACTGAGTCAGAATTGTCATGATCGAATATGACTATTCATGATTTATATATCTTGAAGCTCCCTGTTCCTTGGGAGTATATTCAAGGCCGAGGCCCACTCTATTCAATTTGTGAATATTAGGGTCATTCGGACCTAATAGAATTACTCAGTGGTTGGAAAGCATTAATACTGGAAGTAGTTTTCCAATAATTGTTCTCAGAGCAATATTGTTAATATCTCTAAACAATGAATATTTTGTTTCGTTATGATTTAACGGATATTCGTATGTGGAATACATTTTTAACTCAGGTAACCAAATAACTTTGTGTAAGGGAGAGGACTTAATTCAAATTAATCCAACTTTTGTAATTGCTGGTTAGTTTTACATATTGAACTAGGCTCAATTGTAATGAATTATTAAATAATATAATATAATAGTATTTAGAAGTGTATATATATGAGTAAATTGTATTCACATAAGAATTGTACACCGTAGGCGAGAACAGCATAAAGTACTGAACAGTCTGGGAAATACCTACAGTGGCAGGAGATCCAATACACCCCACGGGAAGTCAATTACAAGCCTTACTTCAAACACAGTCTTTGTTGTAATTTAATTAAAACCAGATCCCTCACTGTGCCAGTTGATCCCATATTGAAGATGACTTCAATGATTCAGTGTTTAGCGATTCACACACACAGTCTGCATGTTTTTGATGCTAGCGCTCCTCTGCTTCTTCTCTATCATACTTATATCGCGATATGGGCGATATTATTGGTTGCCACAGTCAAAGCCCTCATGTCCCCCCTTACATCTTGCTGTCTATCACCACGAATACTGATGTATGCTTCACACATGGTGATATCATTTTGTATGGCGATATTTGATGCAGTATATAGTGTCGTAGTGTTAAAACGTGCACAATGTCAATTAGAATCCACGCTTTTCATTTATTCCCCCTCCCCGACAAATTGACTGATGAAACGGCATTATTGTGAACGGAAAACAACAATGTGTAACATTAGTCGCATTATTTACATTGATTTGTAGAATTTACCTTTCGAAGGCTGTATGTTGAGATTGTCTATTTGGGAAATGATGTTTTTTGCTAAATAATCAGCACCAAACCGGCTGAAGGGATGAAGACAGACGGGTGTCCCTTCTGTGCTTGGTGTCTCGGTTTACACTGGACAGTTCATACAGAAGGAGACCGACTAGGGATGGGTGCATGCCAGAAGGCACAGGTCAACAGCCCGGTGTGACTGAGTCATCTTAAATCTGCCAGCTCCAAGAGCTTTGTCACACTGGTCAGAAGCCCGGTGTGACTGAGTCAAGTTAAATCTGCCAGCTCCAAGAGCTTGGTCACACTTGTCAGCAGCCCGATGTGACCAAGTCAACTAAAATCTGACAGCTCCAAGAGCTTTGTCACACTGGTCAGAAGCCCAGTGTGACTGAGTCAAGTTAAATCTGCCAGCTCCAAGAGCTTGGTCACACTTGTCAGCAGCCCGATGTGACCGAGTCAACTAAAATCTGACAGCTCCAAGAGCTTTGTCACACTGGTCAGAAGCCCGGTGTGACTGAGTCAAGTTAAATCTGCCAGCTCCAAGAGCTTTGTCACACTGGTCAGAAGCCTGGTGTGACTGAGTCAGGTTAAATCTGACAGCTCCAAGAGCTTTGTCACGCTGGTCAGAAGCCTGGTGTGACTGAGTCAAGTTAAATCTGACAGCTCCAAGAGCTTTGTCACACTTGTCAGCAGCCCGATGTGACCGAGTCAACTAAAATCTGACCGCTCCAAGAGCTTTGTCACACTGGTCAGAAGCCCGGTGTGACTGAGTCAAGTTAAATCTGCCAGCTCCAAGAGCTTGGTCACACTGGTTAGCAGCCCGTTGTGACCGAGTCAGGTTAAATCTGCCAGCTCCAAGAGCTTTGTCACACTGTTTAGCCGCCCGGTGTGACTGAGTCAAGTTAAATCTGCCAGCTCCAAGAGCCTGGTCACACTTGTCAGAAGCCCGGTGTGACCGAGTCAAGTTAAATCTGCCAGCTCCAAGAGCTTTGTCACACTGGTCAGAAGCCTGGCGTGACCGAGTCAAGTTAAATCTGCCAGCTCCAAGAGCTTTGTCACACTGGTCAGAAGCCCGGTGTGACTGAGTCAAGTTAAATCTGCCAGCTCCAAGAGCTTTGTCACACTGGTCAGAAGCCTGGTGTGACTGAGTCAAGTTAAATCTGCCAGCTCCAAGAGCTTTGTCACACTGGTCAGAAGCCCGGTGTGACTGAGTCAAGTTAAATCTGCCAGCTCCAAGAGCTTGGTCACACTGATTAGCAGCCCGGTGTGACTGAGTCAAGTTAAATCTGCCAGCTCCAAGAGCCTTGTCACACTTGTCAGAAGCCCGGTGTGACCGAGTCAAGTTAAATCTGCCAGCTCCAAGAGCTTGGTCACACTGGTCAGAAGCCCGGTGTGACTGAGTCAAGTTAAATCTGCCAGCTCCAAGAGCTTGGTCACACTTGTCAGAAGCCCGGTGTGACTGAGTCAAGTTAAATCTGCCAGCTCCAAGAGCTTGGTCACACTGATTAGCAGCCTGGTGTGACCTTTGCTTTAATGTACTTTACGCCAGAAATTTAATATAATTAGCAAATGTGCGGTGTGCCTTTTACATTTTTTTATTTATTTAATAAATCAAATTTGTATATTCAAATGATTATAGTAAATGGTTAGGTTTTTTAGGGTTTCTTTTAAATTGTTAACAAAAATTAATTCTGCAAATTATAGTGAATGGGTTAGTGGTCGTGGTCGAGGATAGGTGATTGCTTGGTAGTTATTTGGTAATATTTTGTAACTTAATTCATTTACATGTAGATATAAACTCGAGCATTGGGCAGTTATCAGTGACGAGGGTGAACATTCTGGTCGGACGTTGCTTTTATCTGTGGTACAAATGGTGCTGCTGACTGCTACGAGAGATCTCCACCGCCGACGTCGAACTGAGGGTGCTTTGAAAGAGTTCTGCTCTCTTAGAAGAGGCGTCGGTTGTCAGGAGCAAACCGGATGTGACGTTTCTGTATCCGGCCTACTGTATTTTTAATGAGGCTCCTTCAGAAGTGTGGCAGTTTAATAGCGCCAAAAAGATAGGTAATCACTGGTGCGTAAAGTGATGAGCGAAGGGGTTGGGCAGGAGAGGCTATCAATGTAGATCAGCTGTCATATTATTGCACGAAGCTGGAATAGGACAAATATCACTTTACTTCAAAGTATAATCACCAATGAATGCGCATGTGCATACTCTTGTAAGTTGTATGTAAATATAGAGCTGTCATATTAGGCGACGGTGGAGCAGGGCAAATTTACAGATTGGTCTTTTGTGTAAAATATCCTTAATGAAATTTTACATGACCTATTTATTTATTTATTTATTTATTTATTTATTTATTTATTAATTAATTAATTAATTAATTTCTATTTTCGTTTCTATTCATCTACCACACGATGTAAGTTTCCTGCACACATGTTGGACATGTAGCATTTAGTTTTTTAGAAGATGTTTGGTTTACATGATTTTCGCCGAGTTTACGGTTACCATTAGGTAAATGGTATGCTGACATGACTTCCTGCAGATAGTTGATTGGGGGGACCAAGGCGGGCTGTAAATAATTTACACAAGTGGGTATTTGTGATTTAGCGGGTGGGATCATATTTAGGCCGCCCCGAGGGCCCGTTCTTGTGCACGTGCTGGTAATTATGTCTGCCAGATAGATTAGCACATAACCTTGAATTTTCACCAGAAAGCTGAAAGCTTGAATGATAGTTTGTCGCTTTCAATACCGGAGGACAGTGACATAAATAAATAATACACTACACAATCTGTTCTTTTATTCTACCTGTCACTCAGTTTGAACCTGTGCATATTGCAGTTTGACAATTAAGTTTGCTACGGTGATTACGAATATATATATATCTCCTGGCAATATGATAGCCACGGGAAACCTAATTAAAAGGTTATAAGCTTACATGTAAATGTAAACAAAGACCCTATAATACTAAGACGGCTCACTCAGCCTGGACTGTGTACTCAAAATGATCAAACCCACCACCTGGTGCACTGGCTGTTCTCTTGATTAAACAGTTGCTATATTATATGTATAAATGTATATATGAATGTGAAAGATGTGTGATGATGATGATGTGTATTTGTTCATAGCAATTTCATATTGATGTCTATTCATACTTACCTATATCATGCATAATATAATTGTATGTGTTTACATGTGAAACACCAACCAGCAGCCGGGCTGATCAAACCCACCACAAGGTGGCACTGCAAAATGTACATTACCATGGGAGAGATAGGGAGTTCCCATATATTGACGATTCATTCATAATGGCAAAATCAAATGCAGACTGTCAAAGAGCAGTTGATTATTTGTGTGAAACATTCGCTAAATTGGGATTTTACATTCATGACAAGAAATCAGTTTTTACTCCAACCAAAGTTTTAGAATGTTTGGTTTCCTGTTACACACAGAGAAGATATATAACCGTTTCAATAACACAACAAAACTAGAGAAGTTTCTCACCACAGCAGACCATTTGCTGCATTTAACGGGGCCTAAGAATAGGCAGGTCACAGTATTAATAGGAATAATGATAGCCTATGCCGAAGCTATCCTATATGGGAAAGTTCATACTAAGTAGCTAGAAATAGACAAGAATTAGGCATTAGCGCATACAAAAGGCAATTTTGAGAGAAAGATGACTTTCAATAGGAGGCTTAGATGATATTCAATGGTGGTATGCCAACATTGATTCTTCTTCCAATCCCATTAGAGTGGGTGAACCCAACACTATTGTTACAACAGATGCGTCATTAGAAGGATGGGGTGCTCATAGAGGTTGTCAGGAAACTGGAGGACTTTGGTTAGATGATGAAATTTTAGATCATATTAATGTGTTAGAACTTGGTGCAGTTTATTTAGGGTTATGTAGCTTAGTGCGTATCCCCAAGTTTCATGTTAGAGTGTTGACAGATAACACTGACAGATAACCGACCACCTCCCTGAATGGACCACTTATAGTCGGTCCCAAAGGGCGGTCAATTTAGAGAGGTTTTACTGTATATGGATATCTTTGATCTTCATGTAGATTCATGGAACATTAAATTAATGTTTTGTTCTTGGTTTCCTTCTGAATACACCACCAGACACTGTCTACCAGTGTCAAACTTTGGTATTTATTTACACAAATATGAGAATTTAAAAAGATTGCACAGTATGAGCAACAATTCCTTTTGAGGGGGAATACATAGAAAGTGTGCTTCACTCTAAAAAGCTTTGTGCGATTTAAATTGTGGAGTTTCTAGAACTTAATGGTCTCCTTCGAGGATCTCGGCGTGAATATCGATATGGCTTATGCTGCCGACACGGCTTAAAGAAACCACCCATCAATCAATAAATCAATCAATCCGTCAACCTTAGAGGATCAACGCCTAGATGTTGGTGTAGGTGAGAATGGCTATGTTGACTGTAACCCGTCTGTGGGATCTGCAGTTGGTGGAAATGAGGTAAGTCCGTATTGCTAATTGCCTAACGCCTCTGGGCGATAATGGAGAGCCTCGTTCTCCTCTCGGGGGACCGTCTAGTAAATATCCCAGTACGCCATTTCCCTCTATATAAAATAGCAATATCTCTATGGGTCCTTAATAAATAATAGCCTTCCGAGCTCACAGAGTCGTGTTGAGATGGCCGTTTCCACTCAGTGAATCTATTCTGTGACGAATCGCTAACGAGAGTAATTAATCGCCTCGTTAAGAAAGATGCCCGAAATGTGTGTCTGTTTTGTACACCGGTTTGTCAAGACAGGTGTCGTATTGTCAGCGCCCGGTCATCGTCAGCGGCCTGTCGTGGCTTCTGCGCATGCGCGGATTTTCGCACGTTGCGGCGATCACTGCTATTTGTTTTGTTTACACTCGGCGATTCGACGCTGATCGAGCTGCTACGTTAATATCGCTTGGAATTTAAGGTTAATTTAATTAAATTTCATTATTTGAGTATGTAATTCTGTTAAATATGATCGCATTCAATAGATTTCGGCCTAATCGGTCCCTAACACAGCCGGGTACCGTGCCTGAGCTTGTAGCCGGCGAGGGAATGGGTCTTTTGCATATGTCTTAAAATCCGCGCATGCGCAGAAGCCACGACAGGCCGCTGACGATGACCGGGCGCTGAGAATACGACACCGGGGCTGGTGGTCATTTTGCGGGGCGTTGCCTTGGTGATGTAGTGACCTGTACTGGGTGACCCCGATATTTAATTATCGCGGGTGGGGTGGGGACTGCGATGAGAGGGGGGGGGGGGTGCTGGTGCGAAGTCAGGTGTTGCCATGGTTATAGGCGACGTTGGGCAGAGGTATGGATCAATTATGGCGGCATTAGATCAACCTGAAGGTGGCGGGCAGTAGGATCGGCAAGGGTGCGGGGGGGGGGGGGGGTTGCGGAGAAGATGAAGGGATGTGACATGGCAGGATGAAAGGGATTGGGTATTATGGAGAAATAGAGGAAGGAAGGAAAAACAGGAGAGTGAATGAAAGAGATAGAATTGGGGTGTAGATGGGGGGGGGGGGGAGGGAGTATGTCATGGTAACAGGAGAGTGAATGAAAGAGATAGAATTGGGGTGTAGATGGGGGGGAGGGAGTATGTCATGGTAGTGGAAGGGTGGTGGGTGTGGAGAGGGTGAACACCAACAGGGTGTGGAAGGCCGTGCTGAGGCTTCTGGCAATGGCGGTTAAATATAATGGTATTCGTTATGAAGGGGCTGGAGCTGTGGTTGTAGCATAGTCTAGGGTGATACTCCCCGGATGGTGAGGGGGTGCACTGGGAAATGCGCAACTGATGCGCATGCGCAATCTCATCATTTGGTGCAAGATGAATGCTCCCCTTAAGGCCCTTAATGTGGCCAGGTCCATCTCTGGAAACCCTCCATTGGTTTGAGAAGCACCCCCACACACACATACATCCATACATACACACACACACAGACACACACACACACACACACACACACACACACACACACACACACACGCTGCCTGCGGCGACCATCTGTCCCGTGGTGCATCTTCTGGTCTCCATATTTAGAAACGAGGCTGGGTTTGACGCTTTGCTCCTGGTAACCAAGGCGACCGGGTGACATCCGGCTGATTTTCACTCAGGTTACCATCTGGTCATTGGATTGAGGTACATGTCTGATTACCACGTGGAGTGGGGGCTATATGTTAAATATTAAATTGTTCACATACAGACGCATATGCAACCTTGTTCACAAACCGGGTTATGGGTGGGAACAAACAAGCACTAACGAAATTACGGAGACAGTAAAATAGAGCTTTGAAACTATGCCTGGGACTACATAAACAGGCTAAAATTTGCATGCTAGAAACTATAGAGCTATTGAGGTACCTGTGCTAAAAAACAGAAGGTCCAACTGTGGGTGCTTCGACAGAAGTGTACTAGCATTGATCATACACATTTGGAATAGCCAAAGCTGTGATCTAAGAAACAACAAAACACTTAAAGAATACAAAAAGAAAGACTGGAAGTGAGATATAGATAAAGACATATATAGTAATATACTAAGTAATAGATCAGGGATAAACAGTAAGAAAGCCATAAAACATCACAAACCAATAGGACACACCGTACTAAACAAAAAATGATCATATAAATGCCGGGCAAGATGTACAGTAGATTAAAGATCCACCCGGTACTTGTAGTACACTGGTGAAAGACAATGTAGTCTAAATACGGGCGAAAATAGCGTTAGTATGGAACAAGAAGTAGAATGCCTGGCACCAGTGTCAAATGGTTAATTATATCAGCACAGCGTTTGTGAATGCAATCAAAGGAAAACTTTGTGTCAAGCCTGTTGCTAGATGTTTGAGATAACTAAGTCACTTTTAGAACTCTGAAGCGTTTTGTTGTTATGGGGTAGGCTTCCTGGAAAGGACACAGGTGGAAAGTCAGTCTACTTCCGGTAGTGCCACCTGAACCAAGTCGTCGGCACCTGCACTTCCGGTTCCGCCCAGTTATTTTGACAGGTTCTCTTGATTAAATAGGTTAACCATACACAGGCAGTTACAGTGATTTCGTGCCATAACAGATGTACAATAGCATTCGATAATTGGCAATATTTCGCACTTGTGTAGTCCATATATAAACATTAAGCTGTAATGTGAAATAAATGTTTTGCAGGACACACATGTCTGACAAGTAATCCAATGAATAGAAACACATGGAGTCCGTGCTGCCCACCCTCTAGTTGAACATTGCTCTGTCCGTGCTGGGTGTTCTGGGTAATGGCGCCTCGTGGAATCCGCCGTCTCTGAGCCGGTGTCATGGTATAAAACCCCTGCCCGATCGCAGCCCCTGCCGTGAAGACAGTTGACTAAGCATTTATTTTTGTAAAATAAATTTAAAAACTTTCAGTGGATCGATTAAAAATATCTTAATGCGCGATTGAAGAGGAAGATCTGAAGTATTTAATGTAACCTAAGAGCAATTTATGCTGAAAGTATTAAAAACAGAGATAATAGACTAAATAGTGAAAGTTGGGATATTCTGAGTGTCAGTGCAATCTTCATACAGAAAAAGTGAAATATCTATGAAACTTACACCACCTAGAAACAAACCCCCTGGAACATATATAGAAAACATATCCAACGAACAGATTATATTAAATTTATATGGTTAGGGTTGTGCATTTCTATTAATCTTTAATAGACACTGGCAGTGCTGAGCTTGTTTACAACCTTGTTTACAACCTCTGCGCATGCGCAGAAGCCACGACAGGGGCTGCGATCAGGCAGGGGTTGTATACCATGACACCGGGTCGCCTTACCTTCTGGATTGGCTGATTGTTGGTAAAGCAGTGCGCAACCCCACTCCGTAAAGAACAGCGGTGAATACAAGGGGGGGGGGGGGGAGCTGCCCGGTGCACCTGTACTTGCTGACATCTTTATAGTGCGCACCGTGTAATGCGAACAAGCAGTGACAGTAGCTGTGTTTTGTACTGGTTCATTGGCGTTTTGCGTCCTAGTGAGATTAAGGGTCATATCAGGACAGACAATTGTGACAATGCATACTGATGACGCCTTATAATAGTTTAATACTGTCCCACTGGAGTACCATACGACTGGCACCATGACCCACTAGTCCACTCAGTCATGTTATCCTGACCCTATACTGGTAGTGCCAGTTAGTGACACGTGCCCATTTGGTAGGTGTTTGGCTTGCCTCCGTCTGGCGCAATCCTACGACATGTACCTCCTGTAGGGGAAGCGTGCTCCATATCGAGGCTGGTCGTCCGGAGGTGTGGTAATAGACCTATTTCATATGACGTCAGCATAGCTATCTAGGTCAGTGTGCGCGCCTTTTGGCTGCAGGACGTCACACTGCAAACTCAATGGCTATGAGCAATCTTCATACAGAAAAAGTGAAATATCTCTAAAACCACACCACCTAGAAGCAACCTGCTTGGAACACATATAGAAAACATATTCAATGAATAGATTATATTAAATTTATAAGGTTAGGCTTCTGCATTTCTATTAATTTTGAATAAAACTAACGTTTTGCACTGCGCGTACCGGCAAACCCAATGCATTGTCAATGGCCATGAGCAATCTTCATACAGAAAAAGTGAAATGTCTCTAAAACTACACCACCTAGAAGCAACCCGCTTGGAAATTACACTAACCAATATGGCTTTTATTTAAATAAACAAAGTTTTTTTTTTTAATGTACTGCAAGACGTCACGACGTCCATTAAATCAGCCTGTAAAATGTGCTTTGCAAATAAGAGTTGTTGCGTAGGGATAGTGGTGAGATATGTAGTGTGCTTTGTGCTATAGCTGCCTATTAGTATTAGTATTAGAACCATGGTGGCGGCTGCAGCTGAGTCGAGTGCACAGTGCGGGTATTGCGTTCAAGTCCTCGCGCCTGTCACACTCCTCACACAGGCATAGGCAGCACCATCGGGGGTTTTTTCTCTTTCTTTTTGTTCTTGCTATATATTTTTTTTAAGTGGCAACAAGTTACACAAACCGGGTAGATTTACGTGAAAATGTCCATTTGAAATGTTAGCAGTTGCAGGCTGTGCTGTTCTGCTTTGTGGGTGGTACATGGCGGGAGGGGTCTGTGACGGAGTCAGGTTGTGCAGATTGTTCTTTATGACCGTGGACGCTGGCTGGTTGGTGGCCGGGGGGTGGGGGTGGGGGTGTGAGTAGAACATGTACCGCCGGTACAGGGGCGCTAGCATAAACGGTGCAGGGTTTGTCTACAGACCTGGTATACATCGGTGAACACATATAATACATACAGACAGCACAGTGCGTAGAGGCACAGGGTGATGCTAAGGTACACTTGTAGTGTGTGTTGTACACTTAGACAGTACACCTAACACAGGGTGATTGATACTATGGTACACTTGTAGTGTGTGTTGTACACATATACAGTACATCTAACACAGGGTGATTGATACTAGGGTACACTTGTAGTATGTGTTGTACACTTAGACAGTACACCTAACACAGGGTGATTGATACTAAGGTACACTTGTAGCGTGTGTTGTACACATATACAGTACACCTAACACATGGTCATTGATACTAGGGTACACTTGTAGTTACACATATACAGTACACCTAACACAGGGTGATTGATACTAGGGTTTTAACATTTTTTTATAATTTTATTGAGGCTGTATTTATAGTGTCCATAGCATATAAGCCTGGGTACCCAGGCTTGTTTTCAATGCCTGCCAGTTGTAGTGTTGGTGTTATCTTACCACACAGTGGCTGCTGATAAGTAATTTGATTGCCTGCATTTCAGTAGCAGATAGATAGTTGGTTGGCATGGTTAGTAGCCTATGTTAGTTTTTTTTTATTTTCTTGTCATATATGTATTTTATTTTGTTCTACTCTTATTACTAGACTAGCATACTCCTATTTACATATCATAGGCTTGTACGTAGCTGTGTGGTGTGTTATCTGGATACTTTTGACATGGTTACCTTCCATTGGGCGTCCCGCTGGTGGGCCGTGACATATCACATGCCCCTTTGCAGTGCAGCTTAGTGGGGGTTTCCTAGCCTTATTTTGCACAGATATTTTTTGTAAGTTTTTAGGTCAGGAATTTGTCGTTCCTTTACCATTTGGGCATTCCACACCTTGGCAGCCATTTCCAGGGTGCACTTGTAGTATCTAAGTCTGTGTTGTACACAATAACAGTACACCTAAAACAGGGTGATTGATACTAGGGTACACTTGTAGTATGTGTTGTACTCATATACAGTACACCTAACACAGGGTGATTGATACTAGGGTACACTTGTAGTATGTGTTGTACACATATACAGTACACCTAACACAGGGTGATTGATACTAGGGTACACTTGTAGTATGTGGTGTACACTTAGACAATACACCTAACACAGGGTGATTGATACTAGGGTACACTTGTAGTGTGTGTTGTACACTTAGACAGTACACCTAACACAGGGTGATTGATACTAGGGTACACTTGTAGTATCTAAGTATGTGTTGTACACAATAACAGTACAGCTAACACAGGGTGATACTGGGACACTTGTACTTTGTAGTATATGTTGTTCGCATAGTATATCTGACAGCATGCTTCTAAGAGTAGGACATACCTGTATTGTGGAACCTGGGGAAGTATTACTTATTCTGTTATCTAAATTGACAATCTTATTTGTCAGTTGGGTTTTTTAAATATGTTTTCTCCAGTTGGCATTTTTAATTTATTGTTGTTACACGCTGGGTGGGCTCCTATCTCTGACACCTAAAAACAAAACACCATGGAAACCGCCACTAAAATCACTAATTAATTTAATCTACTCACAAACAGCTCAGCAGTTTATACCAACCACAGCCGAGCATGATATAGCTCTGTATGTTAAAATGCAATAATAAAAAGAAGTAGTTGTATTATCAGCATCAATCGGTATTTAATTTCAAGGGTCATTTTTCACGACTCTCCTCGCGTAACTGATAGCCAGAAAGAAACACGCAGTGCCGACAACACTGTTTACTAAGTTAATTTGCTGGTCTCAACTTCGGGGAGGTGACACATCTCATGCAGCATTATAGAGCACATCCCTAAGAAGCGGGTCATTCTCTCTTTCCCATGCGCCAAACTCACATCATCATTTGCCGCCGGTATTTATCGTCTGCTGCTTTCGATGTGCCGGCAGACGACATTTAGTACCTTCCAAAGTTCTGTCCTAGTGAATAAGCACTATTTTAATGGTGAAAAAGGGGAGGTTGTATTGAGTGTTATTCACAGCAGACGATATTTAGGAATAGGAGTACCAAACGACAAAGTAAAGGTGATCATTTCTCGCACTCCTGAGCCATAGTGGGGATGGGGGACTGGTAGCATCCGACGGCAGTGCATAAAATAACAGGCTGATTAATAGCAGGACTAATTATACTGTTCGCACACGTGGTCGTGGAACTGCAAATTGGGTAATTATTCACGATGACAAAGTCCAGAAAGGCAATTTGCTTCCATCTTGCTGTGGCGCGTGAGTTTCCAGTGTAAAACATCAATCACTACTATGTAGATTATATGCGCCATATTTAGGTGAGTTTCCAGTGTAAAACATCAATCACTATTATGTAGATTAATATGCGCCATATTTAGGTGAGTTTCCAGTATAAAACATCAATCACTATTATGTAGATTAATATGTGCCATATTTAGGTGAGTTTCCAGTGTAAAACATCAATCACTACTATGTAGATTAATATGCGCCATATTTAGGTGAGTTTCCAGTGTAAAACATCAATCACTATTATGTAGATTAATATGCGCCATATTTAGGTGAGTTTCCAGTATAAAACATCAATCACTATTATGTAGATTAATATGCGCCATATTTAGGTGAGTTTCCAGTATAAAACATCAATCACTATTATGTAGATTAATATGCGCCATATTTAGGTGAGTTTCCAGTGTCAAACATCAATCACTACTATGTACATTAATATGCGCCATATTTAGGTGAGTTTCCAGTGTAAAACATCAATCACTATTATGTAGATTAATATGCGCCATATTTAGGTGAGTTTCCAGTGTAAAACATCAATCACTATTATGTAGATTAATATGCGCCATATTTAGGTGAGTTTCCAGTGTAAAACATCAATCACTATTATGTAGATTAATATGCGCCATATTTAGGTGAGTTTCCAGTGTAAAACATCAATCACTACTATGTAGATTAATATGCGCCATATTTAGGGCAGTGTTCCTTTCATCAGAGAACTGATGTTACAGCTGGTATAATTCACGATATTGTCGAGATGTTCAATATCGCTCAAATATCGGCTGGCAGCGCGACATTTTGTGAAGCGGCCTCACCTACTGTTAGAAGATGTGCTTTGGAATTCTTAATCAATTGGCAGACACCGTTAGAATTTGACGCCGGCCACCTGTCAAGGATGTGATGAAGTTAGGTTGTAGAATCTGTTTGTCTATATGTTTTAATGTCATGCGTTGAAGAGGGTCGCTGTAGCGTTAATTCGGAGCTGGTCTGGGGCTAGGCATAATTGACACTGCATTTGCAGCCTTCTTCGCTGTCAGCCACTCCCATAGTTAATGTCCACTTCCGGTTGGTGCGTTGTGTCATCACGGCATCAGAGATGGCTGTCTTGTACTAATAATATACTGCAGTAACCAAACAAACGTCCGTATTTCAGCATCTCCGTAATGGTTGCAAAAACAGCTCATAATTGCTAAAAGCTTGTTAATTAAAGCAGCAATTCCCTGTTTAAAGGGGTCGAGGGCAGATTGGTAGGCGGTGGAAGTGTTGAATACACTGTGTTTTTATTGCAATTGATTTAGTAATAATACGAAATGACTATTTGTGTGATTGATATAAGGCAGTTGTTGCCCGATATGGGAGTTGGTGCCTCGGGGCTTGTGGAATGAGTATTGACTTCGGCTATGCCACAGTCGATCCACATTCCAGAGCCCCGAGGTTCTGATACCATATTAGTGCGATAAACTGTTCGTTACATTTACTTGAGCTTTCAGAGCCTTGGTCAGATCAGTAGAACCTGAAGTGTTAATGTAACTTTATATGTTTAATACTTACCCATATGCCATATCTGTGTGTAAAGGGGGTATGTATGTTAAGGGTGCATGCATGTGTAAAGAGTGGGTGTATCTTTGAAGCCATGTTTGTCATCAGCTAACCAGTCCGTCGTTAGAGAACCACAAAGTCTAGTAAGTAACACCATTCTACAATAGTAAATGCATTCGGCATATCAGCAACGCCTTTCTACACGCCAGTTTGTTTACGTTGTGTCATGTCGGAGAAGTAGCATTTAATTTGTTTGATTAATGTTGTACATTACATGATTAAACAGGGGAAACTTCAGTCGCGAACAATTGGTCTTCTTCATTCCACTGCTCCTTGTCTTATCCTAGGCCATTGCCTCTGGCATTCATTATATGTCCCAACTGCTGCCTGTCTGTCACACCCTCTAGAGTTCAGCCTATGTTCAGACTGCTGCCTGTCTATCACACCCTCTAGCGTTCATCCTATGTTCAGACTGCTGCCTGTCTGTCACACCCTCTAGCGTTCATCCTATGTTCAGACTGCTGCCTGTCTATCACACCCTCTAACGTTCATCCTATGTTCAGACTGCTGCCTGTCTATCACACCCTCTAATGTTCATCCTATGTTCAGACTGCTGCCTGTCTATCACACCCTCTAACGTTCATCCTATGTTCAGACTGCTACCTGTCTATCATACCCTCTAACGTAGTGACAAGTATCAATTTCTAAGTCATCTGTTTAACTCTGCCAGGGTTCGAACTTGAAGTTCGAATCTTGCGACTTAATAAAACGGGAAGCGGGTGCTCAGGTCATTCGGCCATCTCATGTTCTACCGTTCTCACTTATCCCTCTGTCGACAACCTACCCCCTTATTATTTGTATTAATGATTAAATATAGCAACCAATTCCATTGTAAGTTTATCAATTAGGCAACAAACTTTCCTTGGAATGATTCTCCTTTACACGACCCCGTAGGTGACAATCAATACGTACCGACGACTAGTTGAATAAATATGCCTTGGTTTAACGTTGTTTTAAATCAATAACAATCAATGTAGGGAGAAAATACCATACTGAGACCAAAAAACAACATTAACAACTACAAACGTAAAGAAAAATTACACCTAGCACGAAACATTAAGTGCAAACACAGTATATTGGTTCTCGGTGCAACTCTGCTATTTGCCACAAATTGTGTGTGAAAGAAACACTGACATGCGCATTGAGCGGTCCACGTCCTGCCCGTTACATGGGTTGGGCGTTGGGAGCGTCACTCTCCAACCAGAGGCGCCCGCGCACACCACACAGCTAGAACAATGCGGGGGGAGAGTGTGTGTAGGCCCGGGGTTTGTGGTGGCGCATTGATCTCCGAGCCGAGCCTATGAATAGATGGGCACATACTCGCATCCCGGTCCGGGAACGCAGTGGCAAGCCCCTCAAACCAAAGGTTTGCCGACCTTTTCGCGAAGTACCGCGAGTATCGATGGAATTTGATAACATTCCTTTCGTACCCCAAACACACATTCCGACATGGCATATTGATGGTAGAGAGATACCTATCTTTGTGGGTTTAGTAGAATGCATGCCATGGAAAGAAAACTTTAATTTTGCGGGAATTGGTGGCAAGTTCGCCGTGACTGTCGGTGCTGCCGATAGCCCTGTACTTCCGGTGCGTGACACCTTGACGTGAGTAAATACATGAGCATGACGTGGGACAAAGGACCTACCGCCATCATCGGGTTTGTGGTGTTAAACTATTTTTGGTGTGAAATATTGGAATAGCAAATAATATTAGTTAAAAACGTCCACAGTTAATTATTAATGGCAATTTGGATCTCCATTATTCTGAACACTACTTTGTAAAGAGAACTGGCAAGAAAAACAACAGTAGAGGAGAAGAGAAGACTCTCCCCTCCCATGCCCCACACAATCACTGTTGTTTTAGATCTTGTTTAATTTTATTTTTTTTAAAGCGTGTAGTTGTATGGAGATAAATTCCCAAGTCGCGCTAACGTTTCGTGGGTTTTGTTCCCAGTTTAGTGAAAATATGTTTAATTCCGTGAACAACTTAGGTCAGCTCTGAGGTCATTGCCTTTTACATAACTGGGTTTGCCGTGTGAAATCGTAAGTATGCACGTGTTCGGACAATAAGTAGAATTATTCTAGATGCATAGTAAAGGACGAAGGACACTTTTAGACAATGTTATGGCTTATCAAATTCAATCTTTATTGTTGTTTCAACGAAGTACTACTTTGACATAAGACTTTTCAACGTTAAAGAAGTACTGGGCAAAGCAAGATAGTTATGACCACACCAACGATTTCCCGCTATTGTATGGTGTGGGGGGGGCGGGGTACCAGCTCTAGCTACAGTCATAGCATGATTTGGGCAAGTTCACATTACGTTGAGTTGCACCTGTCTCATCTGTCACACCCTCTGGCATTTGTTATATGTCCCGACTGCTGCCTGTCTGTCACACCCTCTAGAGTATCCAGCCTATGTTCAGACTGCTGCCTGTCTATCACACCCTCTAGCGTTCATGCTATGTTCAGACTGCTGCCTGTCTGTCACACCCTCTAGCGTTCATGCTATGTTCAGACTGCTGGCTGTCTATCACACCCTCTAACGTTCATCCTATGTTCAGAATGCTGCCTGTCTATCACACCCTCTAGCATTCATCCTATGTTCAGACTGCTGCCTGTCTGTCATACCCTCTAGTGTTCATGCTATGTTCAGACTGCTGCCTGTCTATCACACCCTCTAACGTTCATCCTATGTTCAGACTGCTGCCTGTCTATCACACCCTCTAACATCCATCCTACATTCAGACTGCTGCCTGTCTATCACACCCTCTAACGTTCATCCTATGTTCAGACTGCTGCCTGTCTGTCACACCCTCTAATGTTCATCCTATGTTCAGACTGCTGCCTGTATATCACACCCTCTAGCGTTCATCCTATGTTCAGACTGCTGCCTGTCTATCACACCCTCTAACGTTCATCCTATGTTCAGACTGCTGCCTGTCTATCACACCCTCTGACGTTCATCCTATGTTTAGACTGCTGCCTGTCTATCACAGCCTCTAGCGTTCATCCTATGTTCAGACTGATGCCTGTCTATCACACCCTCTAGCGTTCATCCTATGTTCAGACTGATGCCTGTCTATCACACCGTCTAACGTTCATCCTATGTTCAGACTGTTGCCTGTCTATCACACCCTCTATCATCCATCCTATGTTCAGACTGCTGCCTGTCTATCACACCCTCTAACGGTCATCCTATGTTCAGACTGCTGCCTGTCTATCACACCCTCTAACGTCCATCCTATGTTCAGACTGCTTCCTGTCTATCACACCCTCTAACGTTCATCCTATGTTCAGACTGCTGCCTGTTTATCACAGCCTCTAGCGTTCATCCTATGTTAAGACTGCTGCCTGTCTATCACACCCTCTAGCGTTCATGCTATGTTCAGACTGATGCCTGCCTGTCACACCCTCTAACGTTCATCCTATGTTCAGACTGCTGCCTGTCTATCATGCCCTCTAACATTCGTCCTATGTTCAGACTGCTGCCTGTCTACCACACCCTCTAACGTTCATCCTATGTTCAGACTGCTGCCTGTCTATCACACCCTCTAGCGTTCATGCTATGTTCAGACTGCTGCCTGTCTGTCACAGCCTCTAGCGTTCATCCTATGTTCAGACTGCTGCCTGTCTGTCACACCCTCTAGCATTCATCCTATGTTCAGACTGCTGCCTGTCTGTCACGCCCTCTAGTGTCCATCACATCTCCAGGCGCTGCGTCGCCCGTATCCGCGGCTCCTTCAATTTGTCCCCTGCTCTGCGCGCCGTCCCGCCGGTCACGTCTTGGTGTCGGTCCCGGCACTCCGCGAGATGGCGCTGAGGAGGAGAGCTGGCAGCGTAATGGAACGCTTCGAACTGAGTGATAAGCGTGATAAGAGCTGGCAGTCGGAGCGTGTCATTAAGGCGTCTTATCAGTGACAGTCGCAAGTCGACAAGGACCCCCTTTACTAAGTTACTAAGCATGCCTTGAACGCATACGCACACACGCTCACATGTCCATCTCAACTAAATTATATATATATATAAATAACACCGCTTACAAAAAAACACATCTGATTTTTATTCGGAATATGTGTCTGTACATATGACTTTTAAGCCAGCTTTTAAAGCCTATATTCAAACTAAAGTGCGAAGTGAATTACGTGTAATGCGCCATTTGAATTGTTTGGCATTGTGAAAGCAGTAAAAGGTTACCCAATTGTAGAACTAACAAAGTCACAGAGGGTAGGGAGATGTAGGAACATGCTTACAAGTTACAAACAGAGAAAGAATGCATGCAGTAAATAGCTACACAACAACGGAAAGTGACAAAACAAGGGGAACCATGAAACTATTACTGTCTCGCAGCGATGACAAGTCATTAGACTTAACCGCTATGGGCATCATAATTACACCATCACAACCGCACCCCCATGAAAAGAAAAAACGTTCAAAGATCAAGAGCGGTGTCCGGTACAAGTTTTGAACATGCACAACACTTCTACCGGACACCGCCAGACTGACATGTCCGGTTGTGTCCGGTACATGTCCAGTACCCATCTGTACATGTCCGGTACCCATCCGTTGGTGTCCGGTAAATGTCCGGTACCCATTCGTTACGTGTCCGGTTCTCGTACAGTACATGTACGGTACTTGTCCGGTCGCCCGGTGGCAATTGACCCAATTCCGCTCCATTTCGATACATTTTGTGTACCGGAGAGCACCAGACTAGAAAATTCTTTGTCCAGTACGGTGTGACAGGCGCTTTATGCATTAAAGATGGACGATTTTCTCCGGCTGCAGGTGATGTGTGATTTAAAATTCATGAAACGAATTTTTGTAATGATTGCATTGTCTGGTTCCACCTGTTCATTTGGACATGTTTTGCAACATTTCCACGTCCCTCACTGAGAAATTCCTTTTGGCGTCGGTGACTTGTGGGTCAGTTTTTCGGGAGTCACTTGTACGTCGTGGCTATTTGTTTTCCAGTTTGTCCATCACATTATAATACCTAATTCTTTGTTTTGTTTTTTCGAACAAAGCATGTATGCTAAGTTTGTTTTTACTCCCCCCCCCCCCCGACCCCCCGCACACAGTGCTTCAAACAAGTGTTGTCACGCGTATTTGACCCAATAAACTCTGAGAGGTCTGACGTATGGCCCTTCCCTAGGCCAGAATTGGGACAGTAACACCACTGAGCGGGCAGTTGGCATGATAACTCGTCTAATAGTCGGATTAAAACTCCATAAAACCTCTCTAACCGGCCACCTCCACAGATCGACCACTCTCCTATATCGGCCGCTTTATTTGGGTCCCAACAACACCATTGTAAACATACTGCAACTCCCTAAACCTCCCACCTCCATAAGTGGACCACTTAAAGTCGCTCCCAAAGGTTGGTGGATTTAGAGAGGTTTTAATGTATGTCCAACGGGCGTTTATAAACATTGTCAGTAGAACGCATTCCCTGCTCTATGGCCGTTTGTATTGGTTAGAATCAGTAGATTGCTGCAATTCTAGTCATTTTCAACATAGATTGTTAAGTGGAGCATAGACAGGGAGGGGTTGAAAGCCAAGGCAGGACCCTACCACGGGCCTTTTACATATCCTGGGTCAGGCCTTTAAGTAAACCGGAAGCTGGCGGAGTTCGACATAGTCTGAGCGATCTGCGACTTGGTGTGTGACTGTGAGGAGAACATGCTTATTTTGTATTTGATATTTCAGACTTACATATGTGTCCTAATAACTCACCTGTCTATGACACTCACTTCCCGTAGCTGTCGTTAGTCAGTTGTTATGCATACACAGTCGTGATTGAACTGAGGGAATGGTTGAGGGATCCTACACTCCTGGGACATTACACCACCAACCTGGTGGCGGTGCCAGTGTGTGGCAGCGACCAGGTTACTCCACACCCCAGTAGGGGGCGCCATTTGAAAGCAGGGTACAGGAGAGGTCAACTGGGGGCGGGGGGGGGGGGGGGGCGCCATGGCTCTGAGAGGGGGGAGATGAGTGAGGCGAGGGACAGTGTGGAAGGGCTTCAATGGTGAGGTCAAGGCTGGGTGCTTACTGATGGGCGGGTATTGGTGGACGTGGGCCGGGTATTAAACTGATAATGAGGCCGGTGGACTGTTGTAATAGCAGCAGGGTATGGCAGTGCAGCTTATTCATATGAACAAGTGAAAACGAGGCTCGTGCACACAACGGAAATTACGGGGGCGGGGGGTCTGAACCACATAGCATTTCCCGCGTGTTAAAATCAGTATTTCAATACAACATTGCCGTCATTTTTACATTTGGTGGTTGCACTGTAGTTTAAGGAATCACTGAGTGAAGTGTGATCAAGCTTTGACAACACGTTTTGTTATTTGAGGCAATTAATTTAAATGTGTTGTTTCAGCTGTTGTTCCTTATGCTATGGTTGATTGCAATACAAAAAGGATGCGATGTCCCATTTGATCAATTCATCTTACATATCGTACAGTACCATATTGTCAGCAGCCTAGTTTCGATGACGAGTGACTAATGGGAGCGGGTGGGATTCAGGAAGCTGACAGGTAGAAGGGGACCATGTGGGGGTGGGGGGAGTGGGGGTACCTTTGTGGCAGCCAACCCTAGAGCGGAGCCGCCTTGTTCCAAGTGGCCGCCTGCCTCGTCGGACCGCACTTTAATTTGTGGGCCTCGTTTATCCACGTCTGCTCAGGATACGCTTCGAATATCACAACCAGGCCACGGCACCCCATTCATTCGATAACGGCGATTTACTTCTTAGGAAAGCAATTTAATTTGAGGATTGTGGTATTGTTCTTGAGCGTAGTATCTTTGTCATCTGCTGCCATATCTGTGGAGGTTGATGAGATGGAGATGTGGCTTTCTGTAGCTTGTAGATGGCGCCGAGACTTGTGTAATACAGTAGATAATCAGTAATTCCCTACACATATAATATATATATTATATATACTAACACAGGTATATCCTGCTTAACGCCCCCCGTCCCCCCGTTGAGTGCTGATTCGCTATAGTGCTCTTTTATTCTCTTTCAATGTGGGCATCAATCGTGGGGTATTTCCGCTGCTTTCGCCCATGCACACATAGGGGCTGTCTAACTATAACATAATCGACCATTGAGGTCAATTTCCCTACTCACCCGTTTCTTCATAACTTTGCAATGAGTTAATAATTGTGTCACAATGTTACAATATTATTTAATCCTTCAGTTCTGGCTATTACTGGCTATTATCCTATATTTATCAGAATATTTGTAGAAAGGCATCTGATTATGACGTAGAACCCCAGCAAACAAAAGATTAAGTTTTGTTTGTTGTTGTTTTACGTCCTAGCAACATCTAAGGTCATACCAGGACGGACAAAGGATTAAAGATGTATAAATTAAGATGAGTATGACTTTGCCTGGTGTGTGTTTCCAGGCGATCTTGATGGGTATCGACTGAGGCAGTCGAAGTTGATTCACCTTCACAAAGCCTGAGAGATGGATGCAAGTGCCATGTTAGGGCGATGAAGCGCTTATTGAAAAATGACTTCAGCTGTCAAACTTTAGCCAGTTTCAGTAGTCAAGCCTGAAACTGAAATGTATTTGAACAAATAACCAATATACGAGAAGTAATGTTGAACTCGCCAGTTCCATATCGCTTTTACCAGGCTGGAGACCACCGGGCATTGAGATGGATTACTGCCACAGACAGTGGATTATCAACAGACTAGACATATTGTATATATATAACATATATTATTTAATTACAAATGTGATTTTGTTTAAAACCCCACGGAATGTGACTTGAATGTGATTCGGGCGTTCGGGCCTCGTCTAACTCAGCCCATGCCTGTTGTCACGCCCCTCCTTTGGCGTGACCCACTAGTGCCCTCTGGTGGTGCTCGGTGGTATAAACGGCCCCTAGGCGACTTAAGGCCTCCGTGCGGGTTCACGCTGGTCCCTGTAGATCCCTGCTGCCGATAGAAAGTACCCGCCCCACTTCTCCACCTCCACCAACATGCAAGCCCTCTAACGGGCTTACACGGTGACTAATTTGTACATCGCGTGCACTTTCTAAAAATGGGTTTATGTTCTAAGTTAATGGGTAAGCTAAATACAGCATCTCACTCTATGCAGAACAACAGCGTTGTACAATTAATTAATTGTTGAGTAAATCCTTTTCATGTCATCCTTGACTGTCTGGTGTTTTGGCATGTGTTGTTTGACCTTAAGTTAAATTGAGCACACACACATAAATTCTAACTGGTGTGTTTCTATATTTCGTGTGTGTGTATATTAAACATGCGTCTGATATTCAGGGATGAAAGATCTCCGCGATTTCGCAGATTTCCGGGATTCTTCCTGGATGCTCCTACTGCAATCCCGCAGCACGATCAGCGTACACTACTAATAAATGCTTCCAATGGTGCAGCCCTATCAGCGTATACTACTATTAGTACTAATATGTGCTTCAAACGGCACAGCACTATCAGCGTATACCAATATATATATAAAACCCGACTTCCGGGAACTTCCCTGACAATGCTAAACCTATGGTAGAATATCCGCATTTCTGCTTTTCTTCCCGGAGACCACTTTCATCCCTGGATATTGTAACCGGGTAACGGAACCTCAGAGGTGGCACTATATACAGCAGTACCTAATTATTACAGGCGATAATAGGGGTTATTACTATGCGACTACTTCATTTGAGTATTACGTGTGTAGTAGTCTGCACTGACCTCTCAGGCAAGTAACCACATAAACAGGTAGGCGTGGATAGTGTGGTGGTATCAGGGAGCCTAGGTGGTGTAATGGTTAGCACACTGGCCCGGAATGCATAGAAATGTGGGTTCGAGTCCCGCTCTAGGTGCAATATTTCCCATTTTCATCACCCCCACGACACTGGTGCTGTGACCAGGATCCTGTACAAGCTATGCGCTGTATGGTTGTTGAAACTACCCTGTGTATGTATGTGTTAGTGCATTGCCTGTATGTATGTAATTGTAAGCATTAACAGACTTACAATTCCAGGGGACGAGTGTAGTAGTCTGCACTGACCTCTCAGGCAAGTAACCACATAGACAGGTAGGTGTGGGTAGTGTGGTGGTATCAGGGAGCCTAGGTGGTGTAATGGTTAGCACACTGGCCCGGAATGCATAGAGATGTGGGTTCGAGTCCCGCTCTAGGTGCAATATTTCCCATTTTCATCACCCCCACGACACGTGCATGACTTCATATACATGCACACGGGCGATAAGGTATGTAATATGACACCCCCCCTCTGAGATTACTTACATAGTGAAGTGTAGAATAAAGTCTGCCCACCCAGCTGTGTTGTAGTGAAGGGTGTGTGTGGGGGGGGGGGGGGTGACTCACATTCCCACGACGATATCCCACCCGCCTCCACACTGAGAGCTGCTGTGAGTGCCTCACGTACACAGTCACCCGCCGGTACCAGCCATGTCGCCGGTTCGGGTGTCACGGGGCCACCGCCTATTTGATATAGGTTTGTTCACGTGCAGTGCCGGCTATAAATAGCACTGTATGGAATAGAGGCGGGCTGGTCGTTGCTATTGCAGAGGACATAGCTTAGTGACCTGTAAGTAGTGTGTGCAAAGTAGGATGTTGAAGATGGGGGTGACGAGTGTGTCCAGTATAGTGAGTAGTACATGGAAAGAAGGGTGAGCAGCAAGTGGAGAAAATACAGGTGGGTAGTGTGTGGTGTGGGGTGGTGCATGTGTATAGGCAGTGGTCGTGGTGGTGGTGCATGTGTGTAGGCAGTGGTGGTGGTGGTGGTGGTGGTGGTGGTGGTGCATGTGGATAGGCAGTGGTGGTGGGGGTGGTGCTTGTGGATAGGCAGTGTAATATATTCAAACGGAGGTCAGTATGTGGAAAAGGGGGTTTGAGTTATGTAATGGTGGAAGTAGTGTCCGCTGTAAGTGGTGTATAGAATGGGTCTTAGCTGATAGCAGTGTGTGTAAGTGATGTATGGTAATGGATGATGTGTATGCAGGGACGGGTATCATAGGAATGTAGCTATGATTCACGTGCGGGAATAGGCTTTGGTAGTTGTTGGTGGGCATTTGAATCTGAATGCGCATGTTATGTGGCATGGCAAAGGTTTGTCATACTGGACGTGTGTGGCAGTCGCGGTGCATTGTGGACCGAGTCCCACGAGAATCACGAACAGGGTTAGCGCACGGGGTTGACATGGGCACTCAGGAAATAGCGGCGGTAACTGGAGCTGGGCGCGGCCGGCGACGAGCTGCACGTGGGGGCTACGGCTGCTAACTGCTCCTCGATGTGAGCGGCAGAGCGCTCAGGGCGATCAGCGTCTGGTGGTCTAGTCATTCACTGTGCACACCACTCCGACTAGCTCCAAGCACTCAACCGTCCTCATACGACCATAGATGTTGCCAGGACGTAAAACTCCAACAACCAACCAAGCACACCGGAAGTTGTGGCTTAACTCACAGTGGGTTCCTTTACAACACTGCTGAGTTTGTAACCCTGTAGTTCTAATACGATAGAAGTGCACTTGTTTTACTGGTGTTGGTAGTACTGTGTGTACATGTGTGGTGCCTGTGTGTATACCCGTTTGTGGATTGACGACATGGGCTGGTTTACTAAGTAGACAACCGTCAGCTGCATGCAAAGTGAGTGTCACTTTTACGTTGCTTCTTTTCCAGCAACGCCCTTGTGTAGAAACCTAGCGCACACAGTTCTTGAACTTAATGTGCACACACTATTCATAGCTCACGATATCGGCCGTATGTTAATATGAACTTTACTAGCATTGACCTGCACCTATAAATTAATAATTCTCAAGATCCGCATTCCATATGTGTTCACATTGTTTAGAACATGGTGTCTGATTGGGAAATTCTGTGGATACAGATTTGAATGATTTGGTAGAATAATGTGGGCGAACATTTGACTGCGCGCGTTACTGTGCTGAGCGCAGGATGGGCGCAGAGGGACGCTCACCGGCCACGTGACCCATGGTGACCTAGTTCCGCTGACCCCGTTAATGGAGGGCCTAGATTACGGTTACCCCGAAGCTTTGGAGCCTGAGAGCGCTATACCGGCCGCCGTTATTACCCCCGCACCCCTCACACCGCCACCCCTCCCCACGCCCATCTCGGCCGGTAATGTCGGCGACGCGCACTGTAGTAGCACTGGGGATTAGTAGGATGTGGGTGGGTGGAGGGCGGGGAGGTAGAGGAGAGGGGGTGACGGGCGCAAAGGGGCGGTTAGTTTATCGGGTGAGGATGGAGCAGGCGTGTGTGTATAAGACAGATGTGGGTGGGGGTATGCGGGCGCAAACCCTGCATGACCTGCTGCCCCCCCCCCCCCCCCCCCCCCCCCCCCCCCCGTACCCCGCACCCCTCACACCGCCACCCCTCCCCACGCCCATCTCGGCCGGTAATGTCGGCAACGCGCACTGTAGTAGCACTGGGGATTAGTAGGATGTGGGTGGGTGGAGGGCGGGGAGGTAGAGGAGAGGGGGTGACGGGCGCAAAGGGGCGGTTAGTTTATCGGGTGAGGATGGAGCAGGCGTGTGTGTATAAGACAGATGTCGGTGGGTATGCGGGCGCAAACCCTGCATGACCTGCTGCCCCTCCCCCCTCCGTCCACAGCCCGCCCCCCACCACCTGCCCCACATCTCACCCTGACCGCTGCAGTGCTGTTGCACGCCGCGCGTTCCGCTGTGAGTGCCGCGACACTGCGCGCCCACTAGCGGAGAGACGCCGCCCTACAGGAGCGCCTGGATTAAGCGCCACCCTAATGTGTATCCACGTGGCGCCCGCGTCCACTGCGACGCGACCCCTTGTCCGGATCCATCGTGTCGGGCGGCGGGGCGGGCGGAGTGACGGGCACGTCCGCAGGTGGCGGGCAGTGAGGGCGAGATGCCCGGCGGATAATCTTCTTGTCGGTCAGTCGATTGTCCGAGCGATAATTGGGTTGTTTTCCCACGGGACCGCATTGGGGTGCCCAGCTGCACTCACAATCCACCAGTGTGCACCCCCTCTCCCCCAAGACACGGAGTTAGGATTACACATATTCATACACGCATTCACCACCACCACCACACCGCGTCCACACACGTATCCGCTATCTTGCTGCCTGAAGCATTGGCTGAAATTCTACGACGAAGTCACAGGAGTGTTGCACCCATTTGGACCACTTCTCACGGAAGGCATAAGCTTTATAGTGTGAACAAGAACATTTTAATTTAATTTAATATATTTATTGAATAAACGATTTGACACCTGTCACTATTGACAGCGGCAAATATCACTCAACTATACACATACGTGGGTTATAGTGACAGTGGGTGAGGGTGCACGAGCAAGGCGTTGGTGGGTAATCTGTATCTCTTATTCCAGGATAATAATCGATAGACGATGTGCGTGTGCCAGCTACCCGCTGGCGCCCAGGCAGCGCCTCAGTAAGTAGCTCAGGGAAAGTGGGCTCCGTCGCAGCAACACCGGCAGCGTCGTGGCCGAGGGTGTGGTTACTCACGGGTGTGTGCGTGGGGTATGTGTGTGGGGTATGTGCGTGCGTGTATATGTAGGTGGTGTGTGTAACACAAGTTTCTTTTTGAGGGGGGGGGGTGAAAATGTGAATCCTTTATACCCAAAATATCTTATTTCTAGTAAATAAATGGTCAACGGTGGGTAGTGGATACAATGTGATGGGGAGACGGCTGAGCCACCTTAGTGTGATTCATCATCGGTGTTCACCAGACACGTGCAGGCACGCCGAGTGCATGTCAGTGTTAGCGTCCGGTGTCTCCATGACTGTTCAAACACGCAGGGCAGGGCCTCATCTCGCGATACACAGACCAGCATGACTACAGCGCCAAGTCACTGCACAGTGTAGCCACAGTGTGTGTTGGTATGTGCAAGCATGCACGTGCCGATAACCACAACTGTATTAAAACACACATATTGGTATGTCTTCCAATAGGTGTCTAATAGTTAGAACATGTCTAATTCTTTCGAGAATCTCCGTCCTGATATGACCTTAGATGTTGCTAGGACGTAAAATAACAATAAACAACAAACATTCGAGAATCTTGGTGCATGGATCTCGGACTGATACTATATGTTCAAGCACCATGTATGCCCATGTTCTTTCAAATTAATACATTTCCATTTCTGATTTGACCTATTTATTTTCTCAGAACGACTAATTGTACATTTGGAACATCACCATTATAATATTCAAGCACTTCAGTAATCTGGTTAACATCAGAAGTAAATTCTGATCGTGAAATACTCATGAAATACCTGCTGTCGAGTTCTCTCCTACACCAATTATATTTCCTATATAAAGTGTTGAGACGGAGGGAGTTTGCGGTGTCTAGGGTAGGGTAAGGTAGGGTAGAGGTGGGGTGTGTGGGTGGGGTAGGGGGTGTGTGGGTGGGGTAGGGGGTGGTGGAGAGATTGGTTGTAGGGTATGGTGCAGTAGTCTGGCGTCGTAGTGTTGAAGCTAATGGCCCTGTCACATTACGACGCTTCTCGCCGGCGCGCCGCCAAAGCGCAAAATCACTTTTAATCGTCGGGACACGTCAAACTTTTCGGCATCAGCGCAACATACTGGTAGTGTGCGGCTGACGTTGTGGTAACAACAAAAAAATGTTTTGGCGCGCCGTCCTGATATGACCTTAGATGTAGCTAGGATGTAAAACAACAAAGCAACAGTTTGGCGCAACGTGTGGGCACGACCTTAACGCACGCGTGACGTGTGCTTGGTGTTCGCATAACGTTATTCCAGCGCATCCAACATATCTCGACGCGCTCCTAACATCGCCATAATGTTGGCACCCGCGCGTTATCGCACTTCGAAAGTTTTGTGCAAGCACAAAACTTCGCCGATACCCTCACGTGCACCGCCGACCATCGCCGTAGATCAACGAATACCAACGCGCGCCTAATGCACGCGTAACGCTTCCTGACGTATCGCGACGTTGCGCCAAAAAATCACATACGTCGACACGCGTTGCCGAGAAGCGTCGTAATGTGACAGCGCCATAACTTGGGTCCATCAAAGATGGGGATTTAGATGCTGCCCCGCACGCCGCCGTGACGCCGGACCTGGCTGTGAGGTCAGCGTCGCCCACCCCGACTGCCGAGGAGCTCTCCCGGCGCGCCGCCTGCTTTTATTTAAGTGAATTTGAGCCCTCAGCGCCTCTGCTCATCGGTCCATGGTGAAAGTCGGCGGGGAGGGGGTGGGGGGGGGGGGCACTGGGCACCTCTCACAGCGTGCCGCATAGCTTACTGTCTGCTGACGTTAGCAACCTTTTCTCTTTTAAACCCAGGAGTTTTCTTCTGTTTTTTTCTTTTATGAGAGGAGAAGGAAACGCCAGCAAAAACGAATGTCTGTGACCACTACAACGGTGGTTTTATGTCGGTTGGCAGGAGTTGTGCTTGTGATCTGCATTGTACTATTGTAGTACCGAGAGGGGTTGTAGGAGGTAGTGTGGGTGGTTTTGATAGTGTATGTAGTGTGGGTCGGAGTAGTGTCTACGAGTGGTCTGGCATTGTGTATTGGGTGGTGGGGTTGAGTAGTACGTGATGTGGCTGGCTTGTGTTCTGTGTGTTGGTAGTGTTTTCCTGCTGGGTAGTGGGTAGGGTTGGACGTGTGGTGGGTTGGGGTGCCTGTTGCACGGGCAGGTTGGAAATGTGAGTGAGCACTTCGGCCTTTGGATAACCTTGAGACCAGATTACTAATGTTCTTAAGACGTCACCCCTGCAGTAGCTGGCAGCTGACTGACGCCGAGATGCGCACTGCGAAATGGCGCATGCGCAGGTGTGTAAGTGGTGGTCAGCTGGTCCACCCAGACATTGCCGTCCCAATGTGTGAGTGAGTGAGTGAGTGAGTGAGTGAGTGAGTGAGTGAGTGGGTGGGTGGGTGAGTGAGTGAGTGAGTGAGTGAGTGAGTGAGCGAGTGAGTGGGTGGGTGAATGAGTGAGTGAGTTGGTGAGTGAGTGTGTGAGTGAGTGAGTGAGTGAGTGAGTGAGTGAGCGAGCGAGCGTGCGTAATGTTAGCCGTAGAGTCAATATGGAGGGGGGGGGGCGGGGGGGGCAAGAGTAGTTACAAATCCACTTCATCACTTACCTGGGTTACTTTTTTTTTGCAGTTTTAAAATATCAGATTTGAACTTAGATCACTTCTACGTTGAATTTGCATCGGTTTAATTTTTAATTATACATTCAGGATTTTGGTGTCGAAAACATGTATGTATATAAAAACAAATGTAGCGATTCAATGTCCAATGTGTGTTGTGTTAGTTGATTATAATCTTATCACTTGTTTTCCCTTGAGTCTAGTGGTTGCCTGTGCTGGGATGGGAGGTAGGACTGTTTGAGTTGTGTGTGTTGCTCCATCAGCTCTATTCCTTCTGGTTGTCAGTGAGTGATTTATTGGCATATCGATTTACAACAGTTTGTGGTGAAAATCGATGTTCTAACATTAATGTGCTTGGGGTGCATCCTACATTTGAGATCAGTATAAGATGACAGTCTTTAAAAAAAATGTATATTCTTTTATTGATACAGTGTTTATTCTGCCCATAGCGTGTAAGCTCCCGTGAGGGTGCTTGTTTTCAATGCTGGACAGCTGTGATGAATATTATGGTGTATCCCAGGGTTCCGGTTCCAGGTTGGTATCCTGGACATCCACCAGCATTTATTTAAGTAGTTAAATTAGTGTCTATGTTAGTTGTTTTTGTGGGGTTTTTTTTGGGGGGGGGGTATAACTTCCTATCATGTAACTAATATCGTAGCCTAGTATGTACATCTAGTGAGATGGTAATAGGCTTGTGGATGAGGACGTGTTCCCAGAATTTGTTTGTTTGTTTTTTTGTTTTGTTTGCAGCTTTCCTTTCACTTGTGCCCTGTCCCTAGTTAGTGCCTAGATGTGCCAGAACACATCCATACTCTTCGGGACTGTGAACAGGTGGGTCCACTGCGGTGTTAAATCGTTATCCATAGTTCTAATGACATTGTCCCTGATTTTTGGTTTTACCACCTTCCTTTCACCTGTGCCCTGTCCCTAGTTGGTACCCGGGTGTGCCAGAACACACCTGTACCCTTCGGGACTGTGACCTGGTGGCGGGTTGTGTTATTTTCTCATGCCATAGTGTATTATAGGTTGGGTTCGGTGAGCATGGTTGGTTCGTCCGCACCTTTCGTGATTTGTGCCAGAACACATGCCAAGGTGGACTATGACCTCATTTCTTCCGACCCTCCCAGTACTCCAGATGGCTGTGTATTTATAGGTTTTATGTCCACCCTCTCCCGTGGCCTGTCCTTGGCATGTGTGCTCTTTCACAGTTTGCCTTGACTGCACCCGGTCAGGTGTTATTTGGTGCCCAGATGATGGTGTATGGTTTTTATTTGTTCTTTTTTAGGAATTGTTTATAGAGCTCCAGTTTCTTGATTGCTCTGACTGGAGGTGGTTGTTTGTTCCAGGCTTGCATGGCGATGACTAACACACTTCTCTCATGTATTTTATTCATGCTTATGGTTTCTTTTAGCACTGGTGCACCTGTATGTCTCGTGTTTCTACCAGCAGTCACTGTGAGACCTTGTTGTGTGGTGTGCAAGTAGCTTGAGGTGTAGTTCTCTTCTATTTGTTAGTAGTTTTGCATTGCAATTAATGTGGAGTTCCATCGTTGGGAATCTTTTGTGGACCTGTAGGCATACCTTTAGTGTTCTGTTCTGTAGCATTTTAATTTATTTAGCAGGTTTGCACTCCCTCCCATGTAGATGACGTCACCGTAGTCAAAGTAGGGTAGGATCATACCTTTTCCGTGGTACATCTTTAATTCACAGTTCTGGGCCGTTGCCACTCCCTTCTGAGGCGCTGTGAATAAGGCATATGCTGTCGACACGGCGTAAAGAAACCATCAATCAATCAAACCCTTCTGAGGAGTGCATGGATCTCGGCGTGTCCGGCCTTGTTGAGTTAATATCCTTCCCTGCTGCATCGGTCAGCAGGACAGGTTGACGGGTTAGATGAGAGCCGGGCTGCGGCTTGTAAGGGCCGGGACTGGTGAGTGTCATGTGTGCGGGCAGGGCGGGGAGGCTGCAGACGACAAGGTAACTATGGTGACGCTAATTAGGCTAATTTTATGCTCCAGCCAAGGCTGCCACACGTCGTGTAATACATAGTACCACTGCTGTTGGTCCTGCTGGTGCCATGTCACTGGTTTTCCCTTTTCAGTCCACAGGAACTCCAGTAGACTGGTACCTATATATTGTTTTCCACTTCAATGCACAGTGCATAGGCACAGAATGGAATGTTGGGATGCCTAGTTGGAGCATGTTGGGTACTTTAGTTAAATGGGTTCTCTATACCCATATGTGGTGGATAACGAATTATGCGAGTATAAAAATACGGAAGGGAATTGTTCTAATGTTTCATATTAATTGATATTACTGGACTTTTCCTCACAATGCCGTGCTGCAGCGTCACGAATTGGCACCGCGTGTGTTATGCGGCCTTACAGCCTATATAGCCCACAGCACCGGCGCCTGCCATCAAATCCGCACGGCACTCACTGCTCGGTGATCGATGGATTGATTGATTGATTGAGATTCGATCTGCACTGACCGTGAGAGGCAGCGGCGCGTGGAGAGTGAGTAGGTGACGGGGAAGTAACGAAGTGGGAGGGGGGGGTGGTTGGAGGGGTCGCGTAAAATACTCAAGTACACCTCGTTTGAACTGTACCGTCTAATCTAACTACAGAATAGTGGACGGTGCGTTAATAAAGTTCACCAAAAAGCTGGCCGTGAAACCGGCTGGCATTCTGTGTGCAGGTTATTCTTTCACGCCTTCTTTGAAGAGCTTTGTTAGTAACACGAATACACTGGTTGCAGTATAGCGCTGGTTTCAGTAGCTAACTCGAGGCATACTTCCGCTGGGGAGGAGGGGGTCCAGTATCGCCTAATATATCTGTGAGGTAACATTAACTTTGACGGGTACTTGTTAAGGACTAACATCGCCACAAGCGGAACAGGTAATGAGGGGCGAGGTTTTGAATTGGTTCGTGAAGTGGTCGTGCAGTGTGGAGCTGGGTGAAGCAGAAGGTACTCTCTTGTACAGTGCATTGTACGCTTATAAAGCCGTTATTGTCCAATTAACAACCCTCACAAGCCTTGAAAGTGCAAGTATGAACCATGCATCTATGGATTACTCTCTACCTCGTTCTCTTTAGCTGTCTTTATAAGCTAACAATCTGCCCAGAGAGCAGTGCAGGGTAGAATTGTGTTACTCCTGCAGCACTGCCTCTGTGACGGTTATTCAGAAGTCGAATTGAGAACTTTCAGTGGCCATCATCTGGGTTGGTTTTGTTGTTGTTTTGTTGGGGGGGTGGGGGGTTCTCTCTTTTTCTTCCATTTCATCAACTCTGCTTCCAGGAGCACCAACCTATTTACAATTCATTCATACCATAACAGTTTTTGCTCGGATTTTGACATGGTTGTCAGTCACCCCTACTGAGAGGAGCGGGACATAGATAAGGAGGTAAAGTGTCCTCCTGTGAAGGTGTGGGTCATCCTATCGATCCTGCTCAGTGGACACATTTGCAGTCTGGGCTATTTTCCGTTCCAACCAGTGGTCTACAACTGGTTAACCAAAGGCTGTGGTATGTGATGTCCTGTCTGTGGGAAAGTGCATATAAAAGACCCCTTGCTGCTTATCGGAAAGAGTAGCATATGTGGCGGCAGCAGCTTTCCTCCAAAGAAATATGTCAGAATGACTATCTGCTTGACATCCAATAGCCAATGATAAAAATCAATGTGCTCTAGAGGCGTCGTTAAATAAAACAAACTGTCACCCCTACTGTGGCTAGGAATGACAATTTTATTTAAATCGAATTTAGCTACAGAGACACACATGCCACCCAAGCCAACCAAGTAACCCATCAAGTCCTGATATGACCTTAGATGTTGCTAGGACGTAAAACAACAACAAACAAACAACAAACAACATCAAGCAATCACGCAGCCCATTGTGCACACAAGGTGGCAGGACCAACCCGGCGCCGTCGTGAGTGTGACGTACTTTGTGGGCGCCCCCTATAATAGAAGCTCTAACGGAGCACTGTTGTGTGAGTGCTCCTGACTACTGGCCTAGTATACCTGACAGGACCCTGTCGGCACTGTGCTTGTGAACCAGTACAGTGGACCTGAGCTACTTTTCTTTGCACCAATTTGTGTGGATGGAAAAGGGGCGATAATGAGGTAATGAAGGGGTGCGAGGAGGCTGCTGCCACAGCGACTCCGCACAAAACGATCGGGAAATGAAGCAATGGAATGTATTAATGAATGAATCATTTTACATTTCATTGGCTTTAAGTGGTTAGGTGGGGAACAAACCTGATTATCGGCAAAACGGATTGAGCGTGTTCACAGCGCGTGCATTATCATTCAAGCATGCATGTGTTGGGGGGAGGGGATTATGGGGTTGGTGATAATCTCTCAGTGTCAGTGAATTAAATATGCAAATACTTCACAATCAGCTTCTCGGAATGCTCCCTCAACGAGTGCAATGAAGTAAATCAGGAGCACAACTCGGATATGAGGAAAGGGAACCTTCGCGTGACATGTCTGCTGCTAGTAAATGTCGTCTGCAACTACAGGCAGACGACATTTGATTCGTGACTATTCCTTATGTAGTGCATGCAGATGGCTCCCATGGGAATAGACTACATCACGGTTCCGACTGCGCATGCGCTGAAAACGGCCGTGGGAGCAAAGCCAAGGCGTACGGCCATTGACTTTGCCTATACGCGCATTGAACAATGTCAGTTTTATTCAAAATTAATAGAAATCCAAAACCCTAACCTTATAAATTTAATATAATCTTTTTGTTAAACTTGTTTTCTATATGTGTTCCAAATCCAAGCGGTTTGTCTCTAGGTCGTGTGGTTTTATCAATATTTTACTTTTTCTGTATGGAGATTACTCACTGCCATTGACAATGCATTGAGTACTCTGGCTATGGCTCTAACACTAGTCTGAGTGCCTAGATCTTTCTAAATCTAAATGCACATGGCATAAGATGTGCTGATTATATTGATGTAAATGCAATGCTGGATAAAAGATTAATATCTTAATTTATTATATATATTTTTTTAGTTGGTATTCTATGTTTCAAACAAGAGCTGAGATGAGCTGAAACTAGCACATTTCATAGCTGCACCCAGTGTATTAGCATGTGCCATGTGCTTTTGGGGGGGTTGTTTTGCTCTGATGCATCCCACAATGCACCGCGCCGCTGGAACCGTGATGTAGTCTATAGTTCACTAGCTGTAGCTTCGTAGCTATAAATAGCGCGGCGAATCGCTGCCGCTCTGCAACTAAATGTCGTTTGGTTGCAACTGTAGTAACCGCAGTCAGGCACATTTAATGCATGAATACTATCCATGTACTGAATGCAGACGACTTCCGGTGGAGCAACCTTTTACTAGGCGTGGTTTCGTGGACGACCTGGTTGGCACTGCGTGGCACTCCTCTTCTGCGGTGGGCAGTAGGTGAAAGATGCAATCATCGTTAGGTGCTGCATCTTTATGGCCGTGGTCACGTGGTGCACCGGTTCCCGGAAGAGTAATAAGGAAGTGTTAATTAATTTCGGCTTGATGCGGCAAGAGAAAAGGAGGGTTCAATTGCTTTACTTTGAACCATGAGTTGATATGTACCTTATGCTTTCATGGAGTGCATGTTAGGTTATATATAGTCTGCTTCATTGGATTCTGGTGTTAGTACACTTTAGGATAATCAATGTAGGTAGGCACACCCGAGTTGAAATTAGGGTGCCCGGTTCTTAATCTTATGACGTAACGCACCAGCGTAGGGACAACGTGAAAATAAATTTAACACGTCGAAAATCTCGGCGTAATATGCAAATTCGGGACATCAATGCAGCGTAGTTGACATGAGCGTAAAGTTGGTATAGCGTCGTGCCAACGCGAGAGGTCAAAGGAATTATTTTTTATATAAACGTCGAGCTACGTCGAAAGTTTTCAACATGTCCAAAACCTCGACGGAACTCGACGTAAATCAACGTCAGTCTAACGTAAGCATGACGTAACTCGATGTACCTCAACATAATGATGAAACGTCACCTACATCGGCTTACGTTACCTCCTTACGTCATAATGTGACAGGGGTATTAGACTAAAACCTAGATGACCCACATGAACCCACACTTCTCATGTCGCCGGAATGCCAACCGCTACACTTCTACTAGCCCCTATAGATCTCGACTGCATACTGTACACTTTCACCTGTTTATCCAATCCCTGCACGACAGTAAGCATTAACTGCTAATGTTATGGGCTGCACTGCGCACACACGCACGCACACACACGCCAGTGTTTCAGGTGGGTTTATACAGGATTACATCACCTCATCAAAAGCACATGACACAAACGCGTTAGAATGAGTGGACAGGTGAGTAGGTGGGGAAGAAAAAAAGACCATTGGATGCAACGACCGACAAAATAAACACAAGTCACATCCGGTGGTAGGGGTGCATGTGTATAGGCAGTGGTGATGCTGGTGGTGGTGGTGGTGGTGTATGTGTATAGGCAGTGGTGGCAGTGGTGCATGTGTATAGGCAGTGGTGGTGGTGGTGGTGCATGTGTGTAGGCAGTGGTGGTGGTGCATGTGGATAGGCAGTGGTGGTGGTGGTGGTGCATGTGGATAGGCAGCGGTGGTGCATGTGGATAGGCAGTGGTGGTGGTGGTGGTGCATGTGTGTAGGCAGTGGTGGTGGTGGTGGTGGTGCATGTGGATAGGCAGTGGTGGTGGTGGTGGTGCATGTGTATAGGCAGTGGTGGTGGCGGTGGTGCTTGTGGATAGGCAGTGGTGGTGGCGGTGGTGCAAGTGTGTGAGCAGGCAGTGGAGTGGGCGGGGTGAGCACTACTCTGACTCCCCAAGGCGATGCGTTTTGCGCGTGCGCAGAGGGGAGATGATTAGACGTTGCATGTCGGGGGATGGCACGTGGCGTGGTGGGAGGGGTGAATGGGCTCTCCACCCAGTCGGCTCAACACCAACCTCTACACTCTGATCATCGAGCCTCCTACGTCTGTACACAAGTGCAGGCGAGACGACTCACCGAGTAGTGGCAATTCGTTCCCAGCATTCAAAGTGACCAGTCGGTTCTCTGTAGCCACACCGTGGTCAGCATCCAAATGTGATGTTAATGATGGTAGTGCGATAATACTACTATTAATACTGATACTAATATTGATAATAATAGAAGTAATAATGGCTAATAAAATGACAATAACATCGGTACTAATGGCAGACATAATAAAAGTGGTGTTCTCTGTGGCGGAGTGGTTAGAGTGTCTGACTTTTTTCTAGGTCGGACTCCTAATCTGAAGGTCGGTGGTTCAATTCCCCATGCCCCCCATCTCTGCCACTTTGGATTTCCATTGCTGTGTATAACTTACAGCGTCATCAAAGACCGGTTGCTCTCATACCATGTCTATGTGGTGTGGGAGGTTAAAAATCCCTTGGGTCGGTAAAAGTGTAGGCTCAGGCTTTCTCACAACAAACTGTCTAATGGTGAAAACAAGTCTATTCAGACTTATCCATGATATGCAGTATAAATCTTCAATCAAAAGTCTTCGGTGATGAAATAGACTTCTAGTTCTACCCATTGCTGTTTCCATCCGTGAGAATTGCCTTTGTTGGCAGCATGCCATGAAATCACTACCTCTAACTCAGAAAACTTAGTTGTTTTTAATTTATAATTGATTACTCTTCTTTTTCTGACCAGACGGGATGGCCGAATGAGTTAGTCTCCTGTGTTGGTAGACCACGGGATCATGGGTTCGAACCCTAGTCGAGTCAAACCAATGACTTAACAATTGATACTTGTCGCTCCTAGTCAGGCGCTCGGCATTATTAGGATAGGGAAAGGACTAGTTGGCTCAGTGTCAGGATAATGTGACTGAGTGGGATATCAGGTCATGGTGCTGGCAGCCTGGTCTCCCAGTGGGGCAGCACTATAAAGTCGCCATATTATTATTATTATTATTATTATTGATAGCAGCTAGGAGATAGCAACTCCAACAAACAAAGTAAATCGTAAGACAAATGGTGTAGTCTCAAACAGCTGAAAGGGGGATCGTCTCCTTCGCTTTGAGGTGTAAGGACGTTGCTCACAATGAATGAATGTTTGAGTCTGCACTCTGAATGGGGGACTATAAATGTATGCATTTAATTGATTTAACAAGTCTTTCCTACAATTGCTGGGCGGGTGTAACCTTCCCAAACCGCCCTACGTTGGCGAGTTGCGATGTGTGCTCAATACCCTGTTGCGCCCGGCCGGTGTCACGCAGTGGGAAATCCATTTGAATCTGCTCGTTGACGTCACGCCACGCCTCTGGCGGGACGCTGGGTGCAGCGCGGGCGGCGGCCATTCACTGGCGGGGGGCGGGAGGGAGAGAAGCGGGGCGGGCTTGGAGGTGGGGCGACTCGGAGGGGGGTCAAGAATACGATATGCACATAAAAGAGTGCCTGTTGTAATGGCGTGTGGCGCGCTGCTAGAAGCATGCTGTGCGCGCAATCTCGGGTTGAGGCGAGGCACCGAGCCTAGTGGAGCTTTTTAACGTCCGCCGTCATAATATTATCACACACTTTAAAGGCCGCCCTGTCTTCTCGGCTTCTCTCCAGTTTAAATGGAGCTTTCCGTAATGGGCCTGTCACATTACGGCGTATGGCGGCGGCGTATATAAAATGTACCGATAAAATTTGAAAACCGTTGCGGGACGACGTATGGTGACCTTTGCGCACTGATATGAGCGTATGAGTAGCGTGTGAGTATGTATCAGTTTTTGGTGCATACGCCGTCATACGCTACTCATACGCCGTATACCCCCGGTCCCTCCCTCCCCCTCTCTCCCTCCCCCCCTCCCTCCCTCCCTTGCAGTGCCTTCATATACCGAGAGCATACGCCGGGCATACACCTGGCATATGCTGAATATACGCTTTGTACATGCTGATAATACGCTACGAATACGCTCAAATACGTTACATGCACGGCAGGCGTATGCTACATACGCTATAAATACGCCGAAGGAGTGGTTTTAGTGTATGCGTAATGCAAGACGGCGTACGTATAGTGTATGCACAACATATGATGGCGTACGCTTAGCGTATGAAGAGCGTATGAGCCTTACATCGCCATACGCTGAAATTTTTTAGCATGCCCAAACAATTTTAGGACGGACGTGCATATGACGGCGTATGAGGGATACACCGGGCGTATACGACGTATGCGCAGCGTATGCGAAGCGTATGATGGCGTATGTGACACAAGCCAATACGCTTCCGCCATACGCCGTAATGTGACAGGCGCATTAAAGGTTTGTTCACGTGGTGTTGTACACCCGAAGTAGGCACGTCGGGCCCGTGTGCAAATCGGCAGTGTGTGCGTGTAGGTGGGTGGGTGAATATTTGTATACATCACATATAGATAGAGAGATGCATGAATGCATTCATAGACAATCATACATGTGATTATTGCGTGGTTGCATTGTGCACGATATAGCAGTGAAACGCATGCAATAGGGCCCTGCTTATATTCACATAAAACGTTATATAATCCATACTTGCATATATAATGTGTGTAGTACATACATACATACATACATTAGCCTACATACATACATACATACATGCATACGTCGTACGTACATACATACATACATACATACATACATACATACATACATACATACATACATACATCGTACATACAAACATACAGATTATTCCTATATATATGTATTTAAATGACGCGAACACACGGGGGGAGTAAAAGGACTTTTTATTAAAGCCCTATAAGGAAAACAATGAAACAACAGAAAACAGTAGGCATTAAACTGTAAGCAGTAAATTCAAAAGTAACCTTAAGTAATAATGCGCGCGTGCGCTGCCTCAATGGGCTAAAATGTAATATCATGTAATGTCAATAGGTAATGTCATGTAATGTCAATAGGGCATCGAACCTGGCACCTGCTGGGAGAATTAGGAGGCCGGCCCGCTGCCTGGCGCGTGGCGCCCCCCCCCCCCTTTTG
Source organism: Branchipolynoe longqiensis (assembly GCA_030323885.1). Lineage (NCBI taxonomy): Eukaryota > Metazoa > Annelida > Polychaeta > Phyllodocida > Polynoidae > Branchipolynoe > Branchipolynoe longqiensis. The sequence goes on along the minus strand of CM059192.1, from coordinate 103,436,048 downwards.
CCCTAGGGTGGGTGGGAGAGATCCAGCTCCATCCTCCGCCATGGCAGGTAAGCGCAACGCCGGGGGAGGGATGGTGTATGTGGTGGCCGGGGGACGGCTGAGCAGCTCAATACGTGGTTAATGTGCGATCGAGCAGCGGTGTGGCGGCAGCCGGAAAAGGCGGCGGGGCGCAGCCACGGCCTCCCCCCACCATATCTTAATGGCGGTGTCATGGTCATTAGCGCGCCGCCTCCACCCGTCGCGGTGTGGCTTGTCCTGCGCTGACCCCACTAACCTCCGGGGTCACCACCTTCCCCCGCCTTATCTTAAAAGGGGGTCATCACGGCAGGTAAACGTGGGCTGTCGCCCGGTGCGCCGACCTCCGTGTTGCGCATTTAAATCCCAGCGGCAGTCCGCAGGGGAGTAAAAGGACTTTTTATTAAAGCCCTATAAGGAAAACAATGAAACAACAGAAAACAGTAGGCATTAAACTGTAAACAGTAAATTCAAAAGTAACCTGAAGTAATAATGCGCGCGTGCGCTGCCTCAATGGGCTAAAATGTAATAGCATGTAATATCATGTAGTGTCAATAGGTAATGTCATGTAATGTCAATAGGGCATCGAACCTGGCACCTGCTGGGAGAATTAGCAGGCCAGCCCGCTGCCTGGCAGGCGGTGTGCCCGCGCGCCCAGTGTCGCAAGTCCCAGCTAGCAGTAGTGGTAGTGGCACGTGCTGTGGGCGTCTCACGCGCGTGGCATTGTGGCGGCTAGGGCACTGGTTGTGCACCCGATACCCGCGGTGTCGGAGATGACGTAGCCGTTGGACACCCATCCGTCGAGCTCGCGGATGCGCGCTTCCGGTATGCCCACTTTGAAACTGGTGCAGGAGCCGCCCCGCCGGAAGCTCTGGGTGCCGTAGTCCACTGGCGCGTAGCTCATGTGCTGAAGGGCGCCACGGATGACCGTCCAGAACAGAGGCGCGGTGAGCCCCCCCCTCCCCCCTGTGGGGGTGTCTGGGGAGAGAGAGCAAGAGTTGTAAATCGCCTGCGTGGGGAAGAGTGGGTGCGCGGTCATGCACGGTAAGGGCAGGACGCGCTTTGGACCGCTGTACTGGTTTGTCTTGGACCAGCGCACCATCAAACTCACACCTGCCCGCGTGAAGCGCGCGTCCGTGCGGTGCAGGTGCCGCGAGGCGTCAAAGGCACTCGCGGTAGTGGGCATGACGTTAGAGTGCCGCAGCAGTCCGTAAAACATGGCGAGCACCGCAGCCCAGGCCGCCGTGTGGGCGGGGTTGCGCACATTAATGGCGCGCAGGATGGCGTGCAACATCGCGGCGGTTATGGGAGCTTTCCAGTGGGTGACGTCGCCGCTCTCGCGGTGGATGCCATGGAGGGTGATCTTTAGCTTGAAGTCGCCCTCCAGTTGGTTGGGGAGGTCCCACCCTCGGTGCAGGATGCGTACAATGTTCATATGCTGTCGTATCAACACGTAGCACATGCGGCATGCCAAGTGCGCCGTGTAACGACAGAGTAGGGTGGTGGTTGCTGGGATAGGAGGGGATCCTAGGGCGGCGCAGAACCATAAGTAGGCGCTCCTGTGTGTGGCATACGCTCTGACGGTGTTGGGGACGTAGGCACCGCGCTGGTACTGGGCCACTCACGGTCGAGGGACGTGCGGGCTGAGTTGTCCATCCTACCACGGCGCGTGCTGTGTGCCAAGTGAGGCCGGTGGGAGAGTGGGGGGTGAGGCGCGGTGGCAGTCGGGTATGGTGTGCGCCAGCACGGCGTAGAGGGGCTCTGGCTTCCCGCACAACATGAGCTGACCCGCCGTGTCGGCCACGATGTTGCATACTCCCAGATAGTAAATGGCGCGCAGCTTATAGTTCTACAAGACCGAGGTGTAAAAGATCTGGCGCAAGTAATCCATAACTAGGGGGTTCCTCGAGGTGCCACGGTTGATGATCGCGACGGCGGCTTGGTTGTCTGTGTGCACGTACAGGCGCTTGTTTTTCCAAGTGTGCGCCCAAAGGTGTGACGCCGGCACCAAACTCAGGACTTCTTTATAGTTGATGGATAGCTGTTCAGTGCCGGGCCAGTCACTGAAGGCGAGTGCGAACCAGGCGCCGTTGTGGTAGCCCCCCCCCCCCTCACGTCCAGGCAGGTGTCGGTGGAGATGGGGGTGGCGGGGAGGTGTCGAGGATGGGCGTGCGCCCATTGTGGTGGCTCGCGAAGGTGACCCACCAGAGCAGGTCGTCGTGCACTGCGGCGTTGACGCGGGCGTGGTGGGAGGGGCGGCTGAGTGTGGCCATCAATGACCTGGGCGGTCCAGTTGAGCTTCCCGCAGATCAACTGCAGCTCTCGCTTGGTTAGGCTGTGGCGCGCCGCCGCGGCACTGGCTTCCAGGGTGAGCGTCTGGAGCTTCCCGGGCGGCAACGCGAGGGTGAAGGTATCCGTGTCTCCACGCCTGGGAAAGTGAGTTTGGTGCTGGGGCCCACCAACTTGTTGTAGTTGATGGCGAAGCCCAGCTCGCGCAGCAGTGCCATCAGTTCAACCATCAAACGGCTGCACTCATTGCGATGGGGTTGGGTGACGAAAGAATTGTCACAGTAGACCAGCACATGGTCGCGCCACCCCCGCGCATGCATTATCCCGATGGCCACCTGCGTGAGCTGGTTGAACACGATGGCACTCAATCACGCGCCGAACATGAGCCGGGTGTCATCGAGGTGCGCCGGGGCGCTGTCGCCCACGAACATCCATTGGGAGGCCCGTGTGCGGGTAGTCCTGGGGGTGTATGCGCACGCTACGGTAAGCGCTGGAGAGGTCTACCTTGCCTATGTAGCCTCCCCGCTGTAACAAGCTGGCAGCTTGCTCTACCGTGGCGCAGCTGTAGCCTGCGCCCTCTGCATAGTCATTGATGGCGCCCCCCCTGGGGGCGGGAGGCACCGTGGATCAGCCTGAAACCGCCTGCTTCCTAGGGGATGGCCTCTAGAGCGCTTGTGATGTGCGCCGGGCCGTTGCGCTTGACATAGCGGCCGTTCCGGATTTCGGCCCGTATTTGCTCCTCCACCCCTCCCGGAGATCTGGGCGTGTCGCTGAGGGGTGGTTGGGCTGGAAGGAGGGGGCGCTGGAGACGGGCGAGCTGGTAATGCGGAACCCGTTGCGCACTCCGGTGATAATGTCTGCGCACACTGGGGTGGCGGGGGGAGCAGGCTCTCACAGGCTTCCGGTATTAGTGCGCCGCCCGACGCCCCCTATTCCTTTTTGATATGTTTGTATTTGCACGGGGGTGGGCAGGCTGTCCTCCTCCTGTCCGGGGCTTGCGCTGGCCTGAAACGCACTATTTCCCAGGTCGCTGAGCGCGACCCGGAGGTGGGCGCGCCGGCCATGCGACACATCCAACGTGGTAAAGTTGGATCAGTCGATTGCCAGGAGGGCTGGCAGGCTGGTCATGTCCTCCTGGGACATGGTCCCGGTAGTTTTTCGGCTTAAACCCGCTAGGGAAGCCCAGTCCACAAAATTAAACTCGGTAGAAGCTCCGTCCTCCGCCATGGCGGGTAAGCGCAATGCCGGGGGAGGGACGGTGTATGTGGTGGCTGTGGGATGGCTGAGCAGGTCAATACGTGGTCACTGTGCACGCGGGCAGCAGTGTGGCGGCAGCTGGAAAAGGCGGCGGGGTGCACCCATGGCCTCCCTCACCTTATCTTAATGGCGGTCATTAGCGTGCCCCCTGCGCCCACCGCGGCGCGTCTGGTCCTGCGCTGACCCCGCTGACCTCCGGGGTCACCACCTCCCCCCCACCTTATCTTAAAGGAGGGTCGTCACGCCAGTTAAACGTGGGCTGTCGCCCTGTGCGCCGACCTCCGTATTGCGCATTTAAATCCCAGCGCCAGGCCGCTGGGCACATATATATTAAGCAAGGCATACATATAAAATAGAAAGATGCCACGTTTCTATTTATATAATGCAGTATATAGCACAGATTTAGACACATACCAGACACGGCAGTCGGAACGGTAAAAGTACCGGCTTCAGGTGCAGAAGGTTGGGGGTTCGAATCGTAGCCGAGTCAAATCAATGACTTACAAGATTGATACTTGTCACTACCAACCCCTAGTGCTCGGCATTAATAGGATAGGGAAAATACTGGATTACTCAGTATCAGGATAATGTGACTGGGTGCCATATCAGGTCATTTTGGTGGCGGCCTGGTCTTCCAGTAGATAGTACGTGCATTCCTATCAATGTTCTCAAACCCTGTTACCAACCAACCACACGACCAACTATTTTGAGCTGTCCACACCTTCCAACAGTCTGACTCAGTCTGTGTCATGGCAGTTCGATTTAAACCAGCACACACACATCGCCTTGAGAGAACAACGGGGTCCCACCTGCCACCCACTGAAGAGAACCTACAAAGAAAACCCCAGAACAACCTCCGCACTGCCACCAATAGTTCCCATAGAAAATCATGACTACGGAAACGAGATTGGATGCTGCTAGCGGTCTTACAGACAAAACGCCGTTAGTTTTCGACGGGAAGAGTGAAAATTGAATGTGCTCTATGGCCGCGGTACCAAACGCCAACCACCCCTTTTAGTGACCACTGCCGCTCATTGTGTCTGTGTATTAGTGAAGCTGTCTGATGGGCGTATTGACTGTGGCGCCACCTCTCGGCCGCAGTATAAAGATGTTAGGGAGGAACGCTGTGACGTAGTCGCCTTGTTAACGGACTGACAAGGAACGCTGGGGGTTAACTCGCATACGGGTTCGTTGGTTGCCCGCAGGTTGGATACACGCAGGTTGGATACAGAGAGGAGGGTTAAGCGCAACACGACGACAATAAGTCGATGCTTGGTCTGGGCCTGGTTTATAGGAGGTTTACGTCCTGGCAACATCTGCGGTCATATCAGGATGGATATCACACTTTATAGGGCTTTATAGGGTTTTATAGGGCTGTACTTAGACCATGCCGCCAGCAATATGGCCGACATTCCGTTCAATTACCATATCTTGTCACTGAGCCAACGACTGCTTGTTCTATCATACTTCATAGCACTGCTGAGTGTCAACTGTCATGTCAGGTACAGACAAGTGTCAATTTTGTACGCCTTGGGTTTGACTCGCCGGGAATTGATCCTGTCACCTTCCGCTAGTAGTAGTAGACTCACGCATGGCAAAACGGTAAGTTTGTTTATTGTGTGTGTGTGTGGGGGGGGGGTCTCTGTGTGTCAGCAATGCAAATGGTATTACAATTTACATTGAAACTAGTCTTAGTATTTTATTATCTACCGAGAATGTGCAGTGACATTTCACCCCGTCACCATAACCTGGTCCACTGGTGAAGACCCATAGCCGGGCCTGTTGCCGGACGTGTGGGCGGGTGGATGGAGACAAAGAGGCACGCAGTGCCTGTAGGTGGGTTTGGGTGTGAACGGGTACGTGCACAGCTCTGATAAAGCTTTGTTTATATGTGACCTGATTTCAGCACCCACTTACCCCCCCCCCCCCCCCACCACCCCACCCCGTGTACACCCAGACCTTAACTGCCTACTGCCAGTACTGGTACCCTCGTTTGGACTGGTGTCTCCCTTCTCTCCACCCCTTATGTAGCTGTCACACTAGGACGACAAGGGGGTGACGACAGCCCGGCGACTGGGATTTTGTGAAATCACGACGACATATGCAAATTCGGGCTAAGTTGGACGACAATCGGACGACAGACGGACGACAGACGGACAACAGACGGGACGACAGTGTCTGTGTGTGTGTCTCTGTGTTTCTCTGTGTCTCTGTGTCTCTGAGAGTGAGAGTCAGACTCAGAGTCAGAGTCAGACTGATAGTCAGACTGAGAGTCAGAGTCAGACTCAGAGTCAGAGTCAGACTGAGAGTCAGAGTCAGACTGAGAGTCAGAGTCAGACTGAGAGTGAGTCAGAGTGAGTCAGAGTGAGAGTCAGACTGAGAGTCAGAGTGAGAGTCACACTGAGAGTGAGAGTCAGAGTCAGACTGAGAGTCAGACTGAGAGTCAGACTGAGAGTGAGAGTGAGAGTCAGACTGAGAGTCAGAGACACACACACACAGACACAGAGACACACACACAGACACACACACAGACACAGAGACACACACACACAGACACACACACAGAAACACAGAGACACACACAGAGACACCTCCGACTCTTTGATGAGTAGATGACGACAGTGCCGTGGCAGTGCCGCGACAGTGCCGCGACATCGGCTGTCGTCGCCTGTCGTCGAAGTTTTTCAACATGTCCAAAATGCCGACGACAATCCGGCGACAGCCGAGAAAATGGAGGTCATGCGGAGGTGTCGCGGCGACAATCAGGCGACACCCGACGACACTCGACGACAGACCGGAAGTTGCTGTCGCTGGGCTGTCGTCGAGGCTTGTCGTCGTAGTGTGACAGCCACATTACTTCCATTCCCTTCCTCGCCCCTCCCTTCCCTAATCTGCCCCTGCGTCCACTATATTCTTTCTTTTCTCTCCTTTCCCTCTCCTCCCCTTCCGCTCTCCCCTCACTCCCATCCCTCACCTCCTTTCAATTTCTCTTTTCCTCTCACCTCTTCCTCTCACTCCCCCCTCCACTTTTCTCTCTTTCCCCCCCCCCTTTCATTCCCTCCCCCTTCACTCCTCTCATCGTCCCTCACTCTCTACCTCTCCTCACCTTCTTTCCTTCTCTCCCTCCCCCATATCACCGCCTTGTAGTCCAGCGGTTAAGCCAAACCATCGTTCACTTTTTCAGGAAAGCACCAAATTTGCACAGCTGTAGGATGGACCCATATGATCATTTTTAGTATGGGAGATATCGAGAAAAATAGGTGCAAACGGGTGGCCATCTTGGAATCCAAGATGGCGGCCACCAACCACTTCTGTAAATGATTCCATTGGATTCCTAGACCCAGAAAACATAGGGGTGGGTAGCCTTTGAAATGTTTGTATCTATGGTAGTATGGGAGATATAGAGACAAATAGGTGCTAATGGGTGGCCATCTTAGAATCCAAGATGGCTGCCACCGCGGGGGCTCTGATTTTTGGGGTCCATCTAAAATAATGATCATATGGGTCCATCCTACAGCTGTGCAAAACTTGGTGCTTTCCTGAAAAAGTGAACGATGCTCCTGATATGTTGGCCTGAACCGCTGGACTATTGCCTCTCCGCACCACCCCCATATCTATCTCCCTCCATCCCTACCCTCCCTCCCTCCCTCCTTCCCTCCCTCCTTCCCTCCCTCCGTCACCCACCCCCCGCTTCCCCTCTTCCTTGTCCCTCGTTTCTCATGAACCTGCTCCATGCAATCTGCTTTAGCCACTCCTTCTCCCCTTCAGAGTATTGCTATTATTATTTCCCTGCTCTTGAAATCTTATGCATGCGATGTGGTAATGACTTGATTAAAGCTGCATAGTCCGATGAAGCATCACATTTTCAAAACAAAAACATTCACCTCGATTTTATTCTACATATCTAACTTAGATATTGGTTCAGTTATTAAACATGTGTTGCCACATAGAAGGGAATACTGAGTCAATTTAACAGAACCTGTTACTGCATAAGCCTATGGTGTCAGAGTTTTGGCGTGCTTGCCAAAATCAATTTAGGATGTTTGAAGTTCAAATATCTCAAAAGTTAGCCATTCAAAATGAAAGTTACTTCAGACTAAAGTAAGGTAGGTTATAACAACCAATTAAATATATTTATCTCAGAAAAATGGCATAAATTCAAAACCATCAGACTATGCAACTTTAAGGTCGACTGTAGAATGAGAATGATTCCTCCGAAATGTACCTCTGACATTAGTCTGTCTTAGTTTCACTGGTTGTCACTGTGAGTAGGGGGCGGATGTTCGTGCAATGTTCTGTCCCCTTCCTGTTATTCCACCATTACCCCGAAATGCTCCGCGAGCAACCAATTACTAATGTTTTGACAATTTAAATCATGGATCACCGCTGAAACTGGGAGTGCATGAGTGGGGATGGTGTGAGAGTGTCCACTATTTCTAGTATTAGCCTTTTTCTTTAATAAAGAAAAACCACACTGAACATGCATTTAACATCTGTTTTCCACGAAAAACTGACCACACCGATAAAATACCCCCTATTCCTGTTGCGCGATTGGGACATTCTCGCACTCCCTCCATTGCTGTCTGTAAGCTGCTCACCCTCGTGCTGTCTGTACCCCCTACACCCCCCCCCCCGGCTCCCCTCCACTGCCCCCCACCCCGGCGTCCCGCTCGTGGCGCCTCCCGCCCTGACGTGTCGTCTGGCCTCAGTAGAATCGTGATGCATTGTGGATATGCAGCCGCGCCGGTAAACCCAGCGTTTCACCGAATATCCCACCTCTTACACGCCGGCTGCAGCCGTGATACTGAGATTAACAGACAGAGGATGTGGGTGTGTGGGGGTTCAAAACTACACGTAATAATAGACTGTAATACATCGATAGTGATGATAACAGATTATTTATGGAATGTCTGGAGACAACACTGATATTGGACTGACCAGTCTGACTACACTCTTTAAGATGTTGTATCGCTAGTTATTTGTTCATATTTCCACTTCTACTGATAAAGTGACTAAAAGTGATTTAATAGATGATTAATCGCTCTAATATACGGGTTTGGTATGTGCATCGATCTTGGCTTTGCGTTGGTTAATATTGGTTCCAGAAGCCCTCCGGCCTGAGGCCCATCTCGGGCAATAACTGCTTCCTGTTGGTTGTGTCTGCTTGTTGTGTCGGTGTTTTGTTAGGTCCCCTCCCCCCCCCCCCCCTAGCTGTCCGGGGGTGGCTCGTGACCGTCTCGGTCCACTGCCCTGCCCACTGCTGCCACTGTTTCTCTCGGAGCTGCCATTATAACGAACAGTTCCGCCCACTCACTTGCCACATACACAAGCCTTGCCGAACGCTTTTTCTGAGTTAAAGTTTGTGTGGCAAATTCAACTAGCACGAGATTTCCGGAGGAGTCCATCTCGCCTTCTCCCTCTTCTCCTGCAAGACTCACAACAGTTATACTTGCCGGTTGTGGTGATAATGCGACTGAGTGGGATATCGCCAGTTGCAGTCTAAGCTGTAACACTGGTGTTCAGAATGCCCCTAAGTCCAAGGACATTCACAGCCATCCATTGCGTATTCATAAACGGGGCTGTGCTCTGCCTCCACTCGTTTCTTGTAAACAATTTGCATAAATGAATTGATGAGTGCATAAAGGTGACTGTGGGGAGGGTATCTAGTGTGTTATCGAACAGTAAAGCCCCAGGCAGACCTCACCGGATTGAGGAACCGGACAGAAACCGGACACTGTCCGGTGAAGTACGGTAATGTATGGTTTATATACGGTACCCATCCGGCGTGTCCGTTCTATCTCCGGTGGTGTCCGGTACAAGTTTTGAACATGTTCAAAACTTGTACTCGACAGACGTGTACGGTTGGTGTCTGGTTTATGTCCGTTTTGTCCGTTACTCATCCGTTAGGTGTCCGGTGTGTATCATGAAGAGTCCGTTGACGGTGCTGAGGGAATTCGGTCCGTCGGTTTTTGGTGTCCATTTGGTGTCCGGTCCGTCCGTTTGACACTCGTTTTCCGTCCGGTTCTCGTCCGTTTGCCGTCCGTTTCGTCTGGCGGCCGTTGTAACAGTTCGACGCCGGTGTCCGGTACTCAGTACAGTAAGGTCTGACTGGGCCTTAAGACAGGTAGCGATCCATTTAAATTGTATCTAATTTTAATTAATTGCATAATACCGTTGAATAAGTAAGTGATCGTGTTGCCAGTTTTATGGCGCGTGATTCGCCATGCAACGGTGGCGCCATGCGGTGGGGAAGCCTTGGCAGTCTTAGTGTTTAAGTACACTAGCGTTTACATTATTTTAATTCAAACCTTGGTTGCTAAGACTAAGAGATGTTCAATGTGCTCACATGAATACGGTTTTCATTGCTCATCCACGCCTCATCCGACACGCGCGTGTATGCACGTGTGTGTGTGTGTGTGTGTGTGCGTGTGTGTGTGTTGTGTGTGTGTGTGTGTGTGGAGGGGGGGGGGGGGGGGGGGGTCTCCTACCTGCCGTTCAATGTAGATGCACGCACTAAACACCAAACCACTCACCAAGTCCCTGTGTCAGCGCGTCGTACTAACGATGCACTCGACGGGTGGGGGGGGGCGGGGGGGGGCACTAAGCGACACCTCAACGTGTGGGAAATAGCAACCTGCTGATTGTGGAGAATGATGGGGGTTGTGGCACTCTATATATAATCTGCTTCCCCTTTATATATCGTTGCTTGTATACAAAACGCCTACTCCCACATGGTGTTTTTTACACTCTATAAAACACATAGTCAGACCCTATCAATCTCTAAAATCACACTCATCTTATTATGTCTGTCTGTATGCATGTGAAGGTATACGTGTATGTATGTATGTATGTATGTATGTATGTATGTATGTATGTATGTATGTATGTATGTATGTATGTATGTATGTATGTATGTATGTAACAACTATGCATAGTGTATATGTGTATGTGATTTGTCCACGTGTATGTCTCTGTGTACATGTGTGAAGTGTGTGAAGGTGTACATGTATGTATGTATGTATGTATGTATGTATGTATGTATGTATGTATGTAACTATGCATAGTGTATATGTGTATGTGATTTGTCCACGTGTATGTCTCTGTGTACATGTGTGAAGTGTGTGAAGGTGTACATGTATGTATGTATGTATTTATGTATGTATGTATGCAACTATGCATATTGTCTATATGTGTGTGATTGTCCACGTGCGTGTCTGTGTGTACATGTGTGTAGTGTATGAAGGTGTACATGTATGTATGTATGTATGTATGTATGCAACTATGCATATTGTCTATATGTGTATGTGATTGTCCACGTGCGTGTATGAGTGTACATGTGTGTAGTGTGTGAAGGTATGTATGTATGTATGTATGTATGTATGTATGTATGTATGTATGCAACTGTGCATATTGTCTATATGTGTATGTGATTGTCTACGTGCATGTATGTGTGTACATGTGTGTAGTGTCTGAAGGTGTACATGTATCTGTTGTGTATGTGACTACATATTGCCGAGTGCGTGCCTGTGTGTACATGTGTGTAGTGTGTGAAGGTGTACATGTATCTGTTGTGTATGTGACTACATATTGCCGAGTGTGCGTTGTCTGTGTGTACATGTGTGTAGCGTGTGAAGGTGTACATGTATCTGTTGTGTATGTGACTACATATTGCCGAGTGTGCCTGTGTGTACATGTGTGTAGTGTGTGAAGGTGTACATGTATCTGTTGTGTATGTGACTACATATTGCCGAGTGCGTGCCTGTGTGTACATGTGTGTAGTGTATGAAGGTGTACATGTATCTGTTGTGTATGTGACTACATATTGCCGAGTGCGTGTGCCGTGTACATGTGTGTAGTGTATGAAGGTGTACATGTATCTGTTGTGTATGTGACTACATATTGCCGAGTGCGTGTCTGTGTGTACATGTGTGTAGTGTGTGAAGGTGTACATGTATCTGTTGTGTATGTGACTACATATTGCCGAGTGTGTGCCTGTGTGTACATGTGTGTAGTGTATGAAGGTGTACATGTATCTGTTGTGTATGTGACTACATATTGCCGAGTGCGTGCCTGTGTGTACATGTGTGTAGTGTGTAGGTGTACATGTATCTGTTGTGTATGTGATACATATTGCGAGTGCGTGCCTGTGTGTACATGTGTGTAGTGTGTGAAGGTGTACATGTATCTGTTGTGTATGTGACTACATATTGCCGAGTGTGTGTCTGTGTGTACATGTGTGTAGTGTATGAAGGTGTACATGTATCTGTTGTGTATGTGACTACATATTGCCGAGTGTGTGTCTGTGTGTACATGTGTGTAGTGTGTGAAGGTGTACATGTATCTGTTGTGTATGTGACTACTATTGCCGGTGCGTGCCTGTGTGTACATGTGTGTAGTGTGTGAAGGTGTACATGTATCTGTTGTGTATGTGACTACATATTGCCGAGTGCGTGTCTGTGTGTACATGTGTGTAGTGTAAGGTGTACATGTATCTGTTGTGTATGTGACTACATATTGCCGAGTGCGTGCCTGTGTGTACATGTGTGTAGTGTATGAAGGTGTACATGTATCTGTTGTGTATGTGACTACATATTGCCGAGTGCGTGCCTGTGTGTACATGTGTGTAGTGTGTGAAGGTGTACATGTATCTGTTGTGTATGTGACTACATATTGCCGAGTGCGTGTCTGTGTGTACATGTGTGTAGCGTGTGAAGGTGTACATGTATCTGTTGTGTATGTGACTACATATTGCCGAGTGTGTGCCTGTGTGTACATGTGTGTAGTGTATGAAGGTGTACATGTATCTGTTGTGTATGTGACTACATATTGCCGAGTGCGTGCCTGTGTGTACATGTG
>CM059192.1:102756617-102773003 GCA_030323885.1 Branchipolynoe longqiensis | reverse complement strand
ATAAAAACCAAAACAATATCTAAATTTGATTCTACATATCTAACTTAGATACTGGTGCACTTATTAAGCAATCACCACAAAAAACACAAACTTGTCACCACATATAAGGGAATACTGAGGCAATTGAATAGAACCTCTTACTGCAGAAGCCTATGGGGTCAGAGTTTTGACAAGCTTGCCAAAATTAATTTTGCATGGTTCCACTTCAAATATCTCAAAAGTTAGCCACTTAAAATAAAAGTTACTTCAAGCTAACGTAAGGTACATAGTAACAATCAACCTACTGTATTTATCTCAGAAAATTTCAGAAACTCAAAACCATCGGACTATGGAAATATTTTAAGTGAAAACATTTTAAAATAATGTTGGCGTGCCTGTCGCAGTTCTGTCTCAGGCTTCAGCAGTAACAGATTCTATTAGACTGACCCAGTCTTCCATTCAATAAGTGCACCGTTATCTTAGTTCAATATGTACAAACAAACCTAGATAAGTGTTTTAGTTTTGAAAATTACTGGCCTGCTCCCTCCCGACCTCAGTTAAATTCCACATCTGGACAGATGCGCGTTACAAGTTCCTGGCGAAATATACTGGTTAGCAGTTTTTCTGGTGCATTAAAAATATACATTTTCTCGCAGAGCATGTGCAGCAAGCTACTACTTACACAATACTGTCGTTCTTGCCACTGCCACTAGAGGGCAGGTCGATGGTCGAAACCCCTTATATGTCATTTTCCACAATACACTGCACATATAGCTGATATCCACAACATTAGTTCTTGCGGGTGTTGCGGGTATTGCAGTACCTCAGTGATACCTTAGGTGTTAAATACCTCAGGGAGTTTGATGCCCCTGCCTTGCAGAGTTGTAAATCACTGCCTTGTGGTACAGGTTCTTGATAGAACCAAAGGCTTATGCCATGTACACACATACCGTATAGGATTCGCGCACTAAAACTCCCGATCCGCTTAAAACTGAAAATGGGCCGATTCATTTTTCGAATCGCGAATCGCAATCGTAATCCTAGCGCACACCTACCGTTTAAGTCCTAAAAATCGCAAATCGCAATCAGTAGGTGTGCTAGGGGAGTGCACACCTCATGATTTTTGGGCAGTTTTAGATCGTATACGCTAGGTGGGTGCGGAAAAACGATCGTAAACGGTAGGTGTGTACCGGGCATAAGGGAGCAAACCCTAACAGAAAACCATGTTACCATGGCAGCATTAAGGGTGGTGATGAATAGAACTCCCAACATCACCCGACCAGCCACTGCAGGGACAAATAGTTTGCGTCTGTCTTGATGTGTTCTTGCCAGTGTGAGACCTCTATTTGCTCCCCGAGAGAGTGCCGCTTGTAACTTGCAAAAGCCAGCAACACTTCAACACTTTGCAAGCAGCTTTTATGAGATGTCAAACCACATGAAATAACATCACTCTCACAGCATCTAATTGGAGAGCGGCGGTTAACTAATGAAAGCAGTCTTTGTCACATTGCGACTGACAGCATGATGATGATGATTATGATGATGATGATGATGATGATGATGATGATGATGATGATGGGTTCTTGCCACTGTCATCAGATGGCAGGTTGTTGGTGGAAATTGTCTATAAGTATAAGACCTTTTCGTGGGAAATACTGTACAGTTAATTACCTGCTACTTTCAACATTAGTTCTTTCCACTGCGATGAGAGAGTGGGTTGGTGTCGATAATCCTCTACAAAAAGCTTTTGTTATATCTAACGACGCCTCTAGAGCACATTGATTTTCATATCATTGGCTATTGGACATCAAACGTGTGCTCATTCTGACATATTTCTTTAGAGGAAACCTATTGCTGCCACATAGGCTACTCTTTCTGATAAGCAGCAATGGGTCTTTTATATACACTTTCCCGCATGCAGGACAGCACATCCCACAACCTTTGGTGAACCAGTTGTGGACCACTGGTTGGAACGGAAAATAACCCAAACTGCAAATGGGGCCACTGAGCAGGATCGATAGGATAATCGACACCTTCACAGGTGGACACGCTACCACCTGAGCTACGTCCCGCCCCCCGATAATCCACTAAAAGACCTTTTCCACAGAGCAGGCAGCACAGTGAGTGAACTGCTGCCCAGTTTATTAGTTCTTCCGTTGCTATCAGAGGGCGTGCGTGTTGGTAGTGGAAATCGTATTTTTTCCCCTGACAAAACGATCTTCCAATCGTTTTTGTCACATATCTTAGGCGAATGTCAGACTCAAATTTGATAGATTCTGTATTCATCATGCCGTGATAAAACAACAGAATAGCAGGGATGTATTTATTAATATTATGCCTAATGAGGCAGCCAATTAACAATTATTGTGTAATTTAATTAATAACTAGTCTGTTTGCTCTGTTAACCCCCCCCCCCCCCTCCCTTATGTTATCCCAACTTGCAATCTGGAGAGTGCTTGATTGCTTTCTTGTACGAGATGGGCATATGGTGTTAACACAACAGGTTAACGCGCGTATCGTGACACACGCGCGCGCACACACACACGCACACACTCACACACATACCCATACACAGACGCACACACACGCACACACACGCACGCACATACATACATACATATACACACGTACGCACACACATCACACACCACACACACCACCACACCCACAACAACAACAACAACAACAACAACAACATACATACAACAACATACATACATATACACACGTACGCACACACATACATATACACACATACATATACACACACACACACACACACACATGGCGCTTCTGCGTTCTATTTTAATGAAAAGATCGGTATATAATAACAATAAAATAAAAGTAATATAAACTGCCAATGCCATTACTAGCTCCGAATGGGTTTTTGTATTGTATTAAGTCGTTACTCCGAGACAGAAAAAAACAGGAGCATAAAGCAACACGACACCAACAGTCTTTCCCTTAAAAATAAAATAAGAATGTCTAAGATCTTATCTCTAAACTGAAGCAGTGGTGGTGGTGGGGCTATTATGTAGGGAGGGTGGATGCTGGCAGGGGAGGGGGTGTGGGGGAAGGGGGTGTTCTCACTAATAACATTCGTTAAAAATATGTGAAGTATTCAAATTTTGGAAACTTTTTTCATTAATATTGTTTTCATTACACATTAAATCGTTGTTTTTGGATCGTACTCTTTGGTTTGTTGGCAAATAAAGAAAATAACAAACGCCAAACAACAAAAACGCTATTTGGTGAACCTGCGTCCCTGCGCCAACCTGTGAACCACAACCATTACGTGTACTATTACACCGAACTATAGACCCAAGCGCATTGAAAAGGCTGACTTTTGTAGTGTTGCTCATCTGACTGAAAGCTATCGAAACAATATTTTCCGCAAGGAGTCCGTCACAATTATCAGCATTTTCACATGACCCCCCCCCCCCCACACACACCCAAGTGTACAATACAAATATTGATATTGTACTAATCTATGAATTCGAATCCTGCTTAATTTGACCAGCATTTGTATAAGTTTAGAAAGCATACGGTAAGTCTTAACCCCCCCCCCCCCCCCATCACCACGTACGGTTTGTACCCTTGTGAAAATATTGATATTTTGAAGAGCCCCTAACTGAGGTCATGGGAACGCCTGCTTATAACTCACTAAGTGTATGTCTTGTTTGTTGCTGTTGTTCTATGTTATTCAAAAAAAAACCCACACCAACCCACACCCACCCCACAACCAACACACCACCCCAACAAACCCCACCCACCCACCCAACACAACCACTACACTCGTCCCCCTGGAATTGTAAGTTTACTGCTTACAATTACATACATACAGGCAATGCACTACACATCCACAGGGTAGGTTCAACAACATACAGCCAAGCTTGTATAGCATCCTGGTCACGGCACCAGTGTCGTGGGGGTGATGAAAATGGGAAATATTATGCCTAGAGCGGGACTCGAACCCACATCTCTTTGCATTCCGGGCCAGTGTGCTAACCATTACACCACCTAGGCTCCCTGATATCAACACACTACCCCCGCCTACCTGTCTATGCGGCTCCTTGCGACCACTGCATTATTTAGAGGGGTTGTAATATGAACAACGCAAATTGACCAACTCACAATTATTATGATCAAATGTGACTAGTCATAATGAAAAGCTTGAAACAACCTATTCTCTATGAGTTATTTCAGGCCCAACCATGGTCTGAGGGTCTCTGAGGTCAAGTGCTACTATTTGTGTCAGTCAGCCCTAATGACTTTCCTCCGTGAGACTTGCAAAGTAGGCAAACCCTACTATGTTTTAAAATAAATTTGAAGCGTTTTGAGTATGCCTTATAACCTATTCAAGCCCACCTTTCTCTTTCTTGTGTGACGTCACAACAGGACTAATAATAGCCATTGGGTACTCAGGAGACCAATCCCGACCTACTCGTTATGAGCTAAAACAGCCCATTCTAAGTGTGCTCTTTCATTGAGGTAAGATTGTGACCACGTTTTTATGTTAGGATTGCCAGGGTTATGTTAGGATTAGCAGAGTACGTGAGGGGGGTCATATAACCTAATCTTAACATTGTTAGGATTGTGAAAAGCGCTGACATTCATAGACCGTCTCCAAATCTTCAATAGATAGATACTGGGTTGTTTGTAACCTTACGACGGTTACCGGTTGCAGAACTGCAACATTAATAGAGAGGCTCCGATAAATCGGCCCAATCTTTGGTTGAAGATTTAACTTCAGTAGGGAGTGTTGTAGAAGCTGGGGACGTCTTTACAATGTTGTAGCTTTGGGGCGGCACCGAATCTCTTCGGTCCGGCGGTAGTTGAGCGGTAGTTGAGCACTTGTATCCAGTCGACAGCAGCAAGGGATTTTGAGGAAGGGCGGGTAAAGATGGGTGCAGCGGTGGTTCCAGCAATGAGAACAAGACAGAGAAATCGTAACGGTGAAGGGCCCCACCCAAGAACACAACTCCCCTGGTCAGGAGAAGAAGTATGCCTGGGAGAAATCGAAAGGGCAGAGTCTAGGAAAGAGAAATGAGGAGAGTTGTCTATTTTCTCTATGGTGACCAACCAGCGAGCCATAGACACGGACAGAGTAAGAGTAGAAAGTGAAATGCCGGCGGGCTGCCCCTCCTGGAACTCTTTTTCAGACATATCAAGGAGGAGCAAGGCCAGCGGAGAGGAGATAGAGAGAGGTGTGGACGGATAGCAAGTGAAATCTTCAATAGACCAGACAGGGGATAATAAAGGCGTGAAATGAGCCGTTTCTTGGTGCATGTGTCTATAGATGGCGGTAACTGTGTGTGGCATTCCCGCTTTCACACCTCCATCATACCCTCAACATCCGCCCCTCTTTACCAGCATTTCACCGATGGTTTCTCCCGCTGTGATATAGGCACACTGGTGAGTTTCATCTGCCATACAATAAATAATAATAGCAATAATAATAACAACAGTTGTGATATATATATGCAATTATTAATTGCAATGTCTTTGTACATGTGTTGATTACCTAGAGGATATTTCAATGGGGGACATGTTGCGTAGTTCATTTCTGACACTTGGTGGCGTGTCGGTACTAGTGGGCCTACACGGTCATTGACAATGCTTTGAGTTTGCCGGTACGGGCAGTGCAACACGTATATTTTATTCAAAATTAATAGAAATGCAGAAGCCTAACCTTATAAATTTAATATAATCTATTCGTTGAATATGTTTTCTATATGTATGCCAAGCGGTTTGTCTCTAGGTGGTGTGGTTTTAGAGATATTTGACTTCTTCTGTATGAAGATTGCTCACGGCCATTGACAATGCACTGAGTTTGCCGGTACGCGCAGTGCAAAACGTTTTTCAAATTAATAGAAATGCAGAACCTAACCTTATAAATTTAATATAATCTATTCGTTGATAGTTTTCATATTATGCCAAGCGGTTTGTCTCAGGTGGGTGTTTTAGAGATATTTGACTTCTTCTGTATGAAGATTGCTCACGGCCATTGACAATGCACTGAGTTTGCCGTACGCGCAGTGCAAAACGTTTATTTTATTCAAAATTAATAGAAATACAGAACCCTAACCTTATAAATTTAATATAATCTATTCGTTTAATATCTTTTCTATATGTGTATCAAGCGGTTTGTCTCTAGGTGGTGTGTGGTTTTAGAGATATTTGACTTCTTCTGTATGAAGATTGCTCATAGCCATTGGGTTTGCAGTGTGACAGTGTGCCGAATAGGCCCATTCGTTCAGTGGTGAAGCGAACGGCAGGAATTTGAACTAAAAATTCGGAGGTCCCCCATTGTTGACAATAGATCAAGACAGACGGCAGGTTGTTGATGGAAATCTGCTATAAAACTTTTTCCACAGAGCATGTTGCACAATGAGCTACTACTACCCACAACATTAGTGCTTGTCACTGTTGTGAGAGGGAGGCTGGTGGTGGAAATCGTTTATTGGTCTTCCTCATGTCACTGTCCCTTGCACTACCCCCGTAAATGGCGAGCGCCAAGCAGGATAGTGACAAGTAACAATGGTGTAAGGATTCGGTTTGACCAACCGGGAATCGAACCCACGACCTCTTGCAAAGGAAACATGAACTCTACACATTCGGCCATCCCAAATGATATTTGCAACTTTTTATTGTCTTATTTTATTGTTTCTGTCATGTGCAAACACAAAAGGTCAAAGCAATGGTTTTTGTGTGTTTGTGTTTTTTAAGCATGGAAGTGTTTGCCATGAGTACATTTCCTTTTCTTATAAGTTATATCTTCAAAAAATGTTGTTTAAAGAAGATTGATTGATTGATTGGTGGTTGCTTTACACCGTGTCGGCAGCATAGGCCATATTCACGGCGAGAAATGTTTGTTTTGTTCAAACCATCGCTTTTACATGTAAAAGCAGACAATTAAATTATGTGCCAATAGACACTGATTAAATTAGAAAGCTCACAATCATATATTTGTGCATAGATAGATACTGGGTTGTTTGTAACCTTACGACGGTTACCCGTTCTTAAAGAAGAAAAAGTTTGCTTGTTCACATCATCCATCTACGTGAGTCAAAAGGGGATTCTGGTTTGATAATCATATATCAGGTCGAGTTGTACTCTAATTTGATGATTGCATTGGTTTGATATAAAAGTCATATCAATACGCCTATGTTATATATCTCTTAAAATATAATTGCGTTTTAAATGAACAGATGGTATGTTTTGTTTCTTTAAAATAAAATAAAAAGATTTACACAATTTTAAAGTGTAGGAGTCCCACACCGGTTTAAACGGGTGGGCAGCACGAAATGTTTTGGATTTTTATACAATATTTGAGTTTCTTTTTTAGGGGATGGTCAAATTTGTAGAGCAACACTAGATTGCCATGGTGGGGGTCGTGTGATTAATCCCTGGCAGCGTGAAACTTACACATGCCTGTCGCCCCCTCACCCGGTGTTCGACACTACGGGGATAAGGCAAGGACCGGCTTTCAAACCAAAGGCTTGCAAAGTTGGTACTTGTCAACCTTGAGTTGTGCTCAGCATTACTAGAACAGGGCAATAACTGGATTAGCTCAGTGTCAGGATACTGTGCCTGAGTGGGATATCGAGGCACGATGCTGACGGAGTGGTGTATGAAGTTGCCATGAGTGCGCACTGTCCCAAGTTTGTGTTCAACCTGATATTATCTTCTTTTTTAATTTTTAATTTTTTTTTTTTATTGAGGCTGTATTTATACTGTCCATAGCATATAAGCCTGGGTATTCAGGCTTGTTTTCAATGCTGGCCAGCTGTAGTGTTGGTGTTATCTTACCACACAGTGGCTGCTGATAAGGTATTTGATTGCCTGCATTTCAGTAGCAGATAGATAATTGGTTGGTCTGGTTAGTAGTCTATGTTAATTTTTTTGGATTTTCTTGGCATATATGTGTTTTATTTTTTCTACTCTTACTACTAGACTAGCCTACTCCTATTTACATATCATAGGCTTGTACGTAGCTGTGTGGTGTGTTATCTGGCTACTTTTGGCATGGTTACCTTCCATTGGGCATCCCGCTGGTGGGCCTTGACATATCACATGCCCCTTTGCAGTGCAGCTTAGTGGGGGTTTCCTAGCCTTATTTTGCGCAGATATTTTTTGTATGTTTTTAGGTCAGGAATTTGTCATTCCTTTACTGTTTGGGCATTCCACACCTTGGCAGCTATTTCCAGCGTGCTTCTCTTGTGAGCTTATATTTGGCTTCTGGTCTGCTTTAGTAGTGGCACATTATTTGCTCTAGTAGCCCTTTGTGGTTTCGTTGGAAGTTTATTGTTTTGACTATAGCTGTATGCTAACGTTTTCAGATGAATTATTCTACTATTTTCTAGCAATTTGACTTTGGTTCTTTTGTGTATGTCATAGGTGGGGTGCAGCTTGTCTACTCTGAGGCAGATTTTCAGGGCTCTGTTCTGTAGTGTTTGCAGTCTTTTAATATATTATCTTTGAATACTTTTGACAACTTTTTTTTTTTTAAACATTAACACGGGAAATTCCAAACACGGACAATTGGTCTTAAGAATTCTAATCCCACGACCTGTTAGTGTTACAGAGATGACCTCAGATGTTGTTAGGACGTCAAACACGATTCACTCGCTTAATTCTTAGTACGACATATTGGGTCGACTTAATAGAAGCTGTGAGGCAAGGTGTGGCAAATGGTCACGCCGATCATGTTGGTGTGGTTATGTCATTTGGATTCAAAATTCTACAATATCTTTTTTTTATTTATTTTTTATTATTATTCCCAGTCTGACGGTAGGAAAGAAAAATATTCAAGTCCGGTGGGATTAAAAAAAACACACCCATCAAAACAACAAAAACACGTCACGAGTAGCTGGCGGGTGCGAGTGTGTAGACCACGTACAAGATGGATATTTTAGTCTTATT
Organism: Branchipolynoe longqiensis; assembly: GCA_030323885.1. Lineage (NCBI taxonomy): Eukaryota > Metazoa > Annelida > Polychaeta > Phyllodocida > Polynoidae > Branchipolynoe > Branchipolynoe longqiensis. The sequence goes on along the minus strand of CM059192.1, from coordinate 102,764,099 downwards.
TCAGACAAAACCGGTGTCCATTTGCTTGAATGTTTTAGGGGTTAACCCCTTCACCTCTACGAGGCTATACGTGGGCAGTGCACCCGCGCCCCCCCCCCCCCCCCCCCCCCCCCCTCCACCACTGGCGTTTTGTGCACTTGCTTCTATAATGTAGCTTTGTTTTGAGGCTCGAAGCCAACTTCTGACTCACTTCAGACTCATTATTTTTGTCTGTGTGCGTGCGTGCGTGCGTGCGTGAGTGCGTGCGTGGGTGCGTGCGTGGGTGCTCGCGTGCGTGGGTGCTCGCGTGCGTGCGTGCTCGCGTGCGTGCGTGCTCGCGTGCGTGCGTGCTCGCGTGCTCGCGTGCGTGCGCGCGTGCGCGACAGTTTTTACATGGCTCTGGGCCTGTAGAACTTGGTTACTACCTTGACGACAGTGTGTAGCCATGACACGTGATTTGCAACTTTCCAACCTGCTCGTCTAATGGCCACCGAGATGAATCCTTACGTAGTACGTGTAACTGGTCTCAACTATACAAATCGAGGGAATACCAAGCCCTGGCACTGACTAATGATTTATTCAGAAGAATAAACTATTGACCACTCCTTAAAACACCGCACCCAGTATATCTATTACTATTTATATTTGTATCTTCACGTGCAGCCACTCGATAGATACAAACAAGACTTGGATTAGTAATTTTTGCACCTGGATTTGACAATTTCCTACCTCGATGTAAGGCCTAGATAGCACAGCGCCACCACCGACCAGTGTCGGTACTAAGCTCTGACTTACAGTCTCAGCAGACATTTAGCTCACAAAGACAACAAACACTCCATGTCACTTGTCAGAGGCTTTGTGTGTTGTTGTTTTACGCCCTAGCAACATCTAAGGTCATATCAGGACGGGGTGGCAGCAATTTTGTGTACGTGTAGGTACCAGACGGGAGGGCCGAATGAGTTAGAGCGTCTCCCGTGTTGGTAGACCATGGGATCGTGGGTTCGAAACCTGGTCGAGTCAAACCAATGACTTAAAAATTGATACTCGTTGCTTCCTAGCCAGACGCTCTGCATTATTAGGATAGGGCAAGAACTGGTTGGTTCAGTGTCAGGATAATGTGACTGAGTGGGATATCAGGTCATGGTGCTGGTGGCCTGGTCTCCCAGTGGGGCAGCACTAAAAAGTCGGCATGAGTGCACTGTCACAAGTCGGTACCTGTCCTGATATGAACTTAGATGTTGCTAGGATGTAAAACAACAACAAACAAACAAGCATTACCAGTAGAAGTACATATACACTGGATTACATTTTTTCAAAGGATGGAGTGGGGAGGTATGGGGAAGGGGGCATGAACATTTGTATTCTTGACATTTGTATGGGCGATAATACACGACAAGAGGTCGACCTTAGTTTCTGACCTAGCGACACCGCCTCCGGTGTTCGACTGTAGATAGGCAGGTAACCAAGTTACTGTAGCAGCAGACAAGATTTAGCTCACACAGACTATGTTATTTTATTTAACGCAGAGTACATTCCGCGATATTTTAGACGTTGCATGTATTGTTTGTACGGCAAACGATATTTATCTCAAGCAGCCTTAGAAAATAAAGCCACGGAGTGAATGGTTACTGATATTGTTTGAATACAGAGTAACAATATCACACTACTGCATTTTTTTGTTGTGGTAAAAATAAAGAATAATAAGAATTGCCGAATAACCTTCCCTCCACAAAGTCTGTATTCAGTGGATAAGTTCAGTCAGACATATATTTCTATATAATGGTGTTTTATTTTCACTCCCACAAACCACTTCACTTTTTTCCCTCCACTTTGTGGTTGTCTTATTCTCAATTTTTTCTTGTTCTTTCCTTCTCACTCAGGGCCTTGATTTGCACCAGCGTGGGAACGGTTGAGAATGCTATTATAATTAGATCAGTTAATAATTTAGCTCCCCCCCCCCCCTCCATCCGCCTTCTTTCACTCCATCGGAATATAATCAGGCCTGCTTACTTTTACTTTGGTTGGTCCACTTTTTCGAAAATATAAATGCACAGGATTTAACCAGGCCAACATTTTAATTTGAAGTAAGTCCTTTTAATTATTCAATTAATTTGTGTTGTTGCTATGTTTGGGGGTGTTGTTAGTATGTATGCATGTGGTTGTTAAAAATACTCTTCAATCTATGGTGTCACATTAATCAAAAGGCTATGGAAACACAATTCTGTCACTGAAGCGTGCTCAAGCATTTTTCACCGAGCTGCAGCTAGTATGTGAAGAGTTTCCTTATATCTGGAACGTCTGTGACCTTGTTGTCAGGAGTTATCATAGTTCTGGCAAGCCTGTGGCCGTGTCAGAAGTTCCCTGAGTGCTGGTCCAACTGTGGCCTTGTTGTCAGGAGTTCTCTTAGTTCTGACATGACTATGGTCTTGTTGTTGGGAGTTCCCTTAGTTCTGGCACAACTATGACCGTGTTGCCAGGAGTTCCTTTGGGTCTTGAACCACTGTGACCATGGTGGCAGGAGTTCCCGTAGTGCTGGCACCACTGTGGCCTTGTTGTCAGGAGTTTCCTTAGTGCTGGCATGACTGGGGCCTTGTCAGTAGGTCCCTTAGTTCTGACACCACTTTGGCCTTGTTGTCATGAGTTCCCTTAGTTCCAGAACAACTGTGGCCTTGTTTTCAGGAGTTCCCATAGTTCTGGCACCACTGTGGCCTTGTCAGGAGTTCCCTTAGTTTTGGAATCACTGTGGTCTTGTCCGGAGTTCCCTTAGTTATGGAACAACTGTGGCCTTGTTGTCAGGAGTTCCCTTAGTTCCGAAACAACTATGGCCTTGTTGTCATGAGTTCCCTTAGTTCCAGAACAACTGTGGCCTTGTTTTCAGGAGTTCCCACAGTTCTGGCACCACTGTGGCCTTATCATTAGTTCCCTTAGTTTTGGAATCACTGTGGTCTTGTCAGGAGTTCCCTTAGTTATGGACCAACTGTGGCCTTGTTGTCAGGAGTTCCCTTAGTCCCGAAACAACTATGGCCTTGTTGTCAGGAGTTCCATACTTCTGGCACCACTGTGGCCTTGTCAGTAGATCCCTTAGTTATGGCATGACTGTGGCCTTGTCAGGAGTTCCCTTAGTTCCAGCACCACTGTGGCCTTGTTACTACTTCCCTTAGTTCTGGAACCACTGTGGCCTTGTCAGGAGTTCCCTTAGTTCTGGAACCACTGTGGCCTTGTTGACAGGAGTTCCCTTAGTTCCAACACCACTGTGGCCTTGTCAGAAGTTCCCTTAGTTATGACACCAGTGTGGCCTTGTTGTCAGGAGTTCCCTTAGTTCTGGCACCCCTGTGGCCTTGTTGTCAGGAGTTCCCTTAGTTCTGACACCACTGTGGCCTTGTTGTCAGGAGTTCCCTTACTTCTGGCACCACTGTGGCCTTGTTGTCAGGAGTTCCCTTAGTTCTGACACCACTGTGGCCTCATCAGGAGTTCGCTTAGATCTGACACCACTGTGGCCTTGTTGTCAGGAGTTCCCTTAGATTTGGCACCACTGTGGCCTTGTTGTCAGGAGTTCCCTTAGATCTGACACCACTGTGGCCTTGTTGTCAGGAGTTCCCTTACTTCTGGCACCACTGTGGCCTTGTCAGGAGTTCCCTTAGTTCTGACACCACTGTGGCGTTGTCAGGAGGTCACTTAGATCTGACACCACTGTGGCCTTGTTGTCAGGAGTTCCCTTAGTTCTGACACCACTGTGGCCTTGTCAGGAATTCCCTCAGTTCTTGCAGGACGGTGGTCTTGTCAGGAGTTCCCTTAGTTCTGGCACCACTGTGGTCTTGTCAGGAGTTCCCTTAATTCCGACACCACTGTGGCCTTGCCAGGAGTTCCATTAGTTCTTGCAGCACTGTGGCCTTGTCAGAAGTGCCCTTAGTTCTGGCACCACTGTGGCCTTGTTGTCAGGAGTTCCCTTAATTCCGACACCACTGTGGCCTTGCCAGAAGTTCCCTTAGTTCTGGCATGACTGTCACCTGAGACTGGCCGGTAACACATAAAGCAATAGAAACGTTGAGGTGTAAACCTGCATGTCGACTGGTGTGTCATTGGATTACCTTAGTAAACTTGAAACACTAAAGGGGCTGTCACATTAGGTTTTTTTGCGGGAGCGTACAGCAGCATAGGCGCATTACGTCATATACATTGGCATACACCGCCATATGCCGCCATACGCCACCATACGCTATGCGATGCATATGCTACGCTATGCATACGCTACGCATAGGCCGTCATGTGCCGGCGTATGCCGTTGTACGCCGCCATACGCTTTCTCCCGTCCGTCTGTCCAAATTTTGTTGTGCATGCTAAAAAAATCTCGACCTATGGGAGCATATGGTTCATACGCTACTCATACGCCGGTGTACGCTCCTCGTACACGGTGTACACTCCTTGTATGCTAGGGGTGCGCCGGCGTAGGTTACGCATACGCTCAACTTGCGTCACCGGCGTATCTCTAGCGTATGTAGCGTACGCATAACCTACGAGTTACGTATGGGAGCGTACTCCTAGCGTATGCACAGCGTATGCACAGCGTATTCCAAGCATATGCCATAGGTCTCGACATCGATCTTGACTCATACGCTACTCATACGCGCATATGCTATGCATATGCTATGCATACGCTATGCATACGCTATGCATACGCTACGCATACGCTAAGCATAGGTTCCATATGCCAATCAAAACCGTCAAAAAATGTCACAGTATACTCTCATACGCTCCTCGTACGCTCCTCATAGGTTACGCATACACTCAAAAACACCCGATAGGTCACCAAAGGTCATGATAGGCCGGCACGCGCAGGACTTACGTAGGTTTTCAATATGCTCCCGCCATACGCCGTAATGTGACAGGGCCTTAAGCAGTGTTTGTGCATCGCGCAGTGAAGTTGCAGATCTCTCAGCGTCCACCAAACTGGCTGCTTCCGGTTTACATACGAATACCCCTCACCACCCCTCATCCTCACCCGCCGCAGTTTCCTTTGTCGAGCCGATTATTCTTCAGTTGTAACCTATGATCCAAGATGGCGGTGGACGCGCGGGTGTGCTTGGTTTCTGGGCATGTGGTGAAGACAACAAAAATTAGCATTGACATTGGGTTCCTGAGATGTCTAGTAGCTACACTTTAATCCATGTGTTGTCGAGGCATGAGATGGTTAGTAATATACTCCTGATTTGGTAAGCTATAACTAAAGTATAAGCCTGTATCAGGATGTCTAACTCTAACCAGTCTAAGGGACCTTGTATACATTCCCAGGCGGTCGCCATCCAAGTCCTGACACAACCCAAAAATGCTTAAAGTTAAAGCTGCACAATCCGATGAAAGCACACCATTTTTTAGACCAAAACACTCATCTAAATGTGATCCTATATATCCAACTTAGATACTGATGCACTTATTAAACATTTGCTGTGTACAACGGGATAGTAAGTTGATTCAATAGAATCTGCCACTGCTGAAGCATATTATGTGCATGTCCAGCACACCACCACTATACACCACCACTACACACTGCCACCACTAATCTGCACTACCACCACCACCACTACCACCACCACACCACCACCACCACCACCACCAGTACACAACCCCACCACCCACTACCACTATACACCACCACCACCACACACCACCACTATACACCACCACCACTACACACTGCGACCACCACTATGCACTACCACCACCACTACCACAACCACTATCACCACCATACCACCACCATACCACCATACCACCACATCACCACCACTATACACCACCACCACTACACACTGCCACCACTACTCTGCACTACCACCACCACTATCACCACCACAACCACCACCACCAGTACACAACACCACCACCCACTACACACCACCACGACAACCACTATACACCACCATCACTACACACTGCCACCACTACTCTGCACTACCACCACTATCACCACCACAACCACCACCACCACCACCAGTACACAACACCACCACCCACTACCACTACACACCACCACCACACACCACTATACACCACCATCACTACACACTGCCACCACCACTATGCACTACCACCACCACTACCACCACCACTACCACCACCACTACCACTACCACCACCACTATCACCACCACACCACCACCACTACACAACACCACCATCAATACACAACACCACCAGCACCACACACTACCACTACACACCACCACCACCACCACGACCACCACCACACACCACTACATCACCACCACTATTCTCCACCACTATACCCTACCACCACTATCACCACCAAACCACCACCACTATACACCACGACCACTACACACTGCCACCACCACCACTACCACCACCACTATCACCACCACACCACCACAATTACACAACAACACCACCCACCACCACTGCACACCACCACCACCACCACACACTACCACTACACACCACCACCACCACATCACCACCACTACACACCACCACCACCACTACCAGTCCACAACACCACCACACACTACCACTACACACCACCACCACATCACCACCACATCACCACCACTATACACCCACACCACTACACACTGCCACCACCACTCTGCACTACCACCACCACTATCACCACCACACCACCACCACCACCACCAGTACACAACACCACCACCCACTACCACTACACACCACAACCACCACCACACACCACCAAAACCACCACCCACTACCACCACACATCACCACTACACACCACCACCACACACCACCATTACACACCACTACCACACACACCACCACACACCACCACCACTACACACCACACACACACACACACCACCGCCACCACATACCACCACCACACACCACCACCACACACCACCACTACACACCACCAACACTACACATCACCACCACTACACCACACACATCACCACCACACACCACCACCACTACACACCACCACCAACACACCACCATCACAATACATCACCATGTACCATTACCACCACACACCACCATCACTACACATCACCACCACTACACCACACACATCACCACCACACACCACCACCACACACCACCACTACACACCACCACCACACACACCACCATCACAATACATCACCATGTACCATTACCACCACACACCACCATCACTACACACCACACACATCACCACCACACACCACCACCACACCACCACACACACCACTCAACCACCACCACACACACACCACACACCACCACCACACACCACACACATCACCACTACACACCACACCCACCACACACACCACTACACACCACCACCACACACACCACCACACACCACCACCACTACACACCACACACACCACCACACACCACCGCCACCACACACCACCACCACACACACCACAACCACACACCACCACCACACACCACTACACACCACCAACACTACACATCACCACCACTACACCACACACATCACCACCACACACCACCACCACTACACACCAC
>CM059192.1:102734117-102751617 GCA_030323885.1 Branchipolynoe longqiensis | reverse complement strand
ACATAGAAAAAAGACAGACACTCTAACCACTTCGCTACAGAGAACACCACAATTTACAGTTTACACCCAAAGGGTTCGCTCTCACGATGTATTCTGGAAGTGGTTCAAATAGTATGTGAGACCGCGACTTCAACCAATGCCTGTGATCATGCTAGCATGGAATGAGTCAGTTTAGTCAGAAGGAAGTCATCTTATTGTTTTTTCCCCCGTTGCAATTTGTTTTGTTATTTAACTTGTTTTAAGTCTATTTTTTCCTTCTTCGTGAGGTGTTGGGTGACGGGAAATAATTATTACACCATTTAATCATTCTTTGCAGTGTTTTGTGATATATATATATGAAGTATAATTCATTATGCGGGTAGTATACTTAACGAGTAGTATAAATAGTATAGTATAACCCACACCAACAAACACAATCGTGCGCACTCACAGAAACGAACATGCGCGCAAACACAATTGCACACACCAACAAACACAAACACGCACATAGTCACACACTAACACACACCAACAAACATACTCACACTCACTCATACGGGCAAACACACTCACGCACTCGCACAGTAACGCTCACGCACACTCACACAAACTACAGGCATGAGCATTTCCCGCCAATTGGCTGATTTCTGCCAATTAAATGCTTCCTGGGCTGTTCACGAGATACGTGTAAATCTGAGGGGAAAAAATGGGGGGGGGGGGTCTATATGCCTACTCTTACCTTATGTCACAGGTGAAGAGTGAAATTTCTCCCTCCTAAGTGGCTACCAAATTGCACCAATTGTGTCCTACTTGTAAACAAATTTCTCCGTGGGAGGGGGGGTGGCCCCCCCTCTAGTCGGCCTTTGGCCGAGTTTTGCGGCATATGTCCACAATCAGCTAATTTGTTTTACTTCTCTGCTCATGTCTGATATTAGCACAGAAACGCACATACACATACTCACACACCGGACGGGATGGCCGAATGAGTTGAGCGTCCGTCTCCCGTTTTGGTAGATTGTGGGATTCGAACACATGGGTTCGAACCCTGGTTGAGTCAGCACTATTAAGTCGCCATGAGTGCGCACTGGCCCAAGTCGGTACCTGTCGTGATATTGCCTTAGATGTTGCCAGGATGTAAAACTCCAACAACCAACCAACCAACCAACCAACACACACACACACACACACACTCACACGCACACACACACACACACACACACACACACAAACATACACACAGAGTAAAACACACACGCACGCCTACACTAATAGTAATACTATTACAGTAGCACACACACAGACGACTCACATTCTTGCTACAACATTCTGCTCTAACTCTGTGTCCACCCACACCCACACCCACACCTTTCCGAGCTGGAATCACATTTTGTTATTTGAAAGGTGGTGGTGGTGGGTGGGCGGGTATGTGGTCGTGTTCTGTTTGGCACTCACCAGATTCGCCGTGCACACTGTGGCGGGCCGTTCTCATAAGCCGTGTTCACACGGGCAAAATGTAAAGCGATTCAGCCAAGGCGAATACTAGGAATCGATTTAGCCGCCCGTTCACACGGGCAGTACTTGGGCCGGAAATCGATATCAGCGCATGAGCAAGTCGATACTAACCAGCGCCAGTTTGGGTTCGTCGACGTCGCCACGAGAGAGTGTGGGTTCGACCTAGATATGTATGGACTGAATCGTATTGGTTTGGAACGGTCAAAACTTCTGCTGGGCAGTGAAACCCTAAAAATAAATGATGAAAAAAATATCTGTGCACAGCTAGCGGTTTCATAGACTAAATTTAAATGATATAATATGCGCTTTTGATTGACCGGAAAGTCAACAAACTAAGGTCTCGACTGCGCATGCGTGTGACGTCCTTAAACCAGCTCAAGTAAGTCGATTGCGTTCACACGGGCAAAATAAATCGGTTCACAGAAATCGATTCGCGTAAACTACCTCGACAAGTGGTTTACAGTATCCGGATCACAGGAATCGATTCAGCCCTAATCCGACTCAGCTGCCCGTTCACACGCGAAATGTGCGTCGAACTAGGCAAGTCGATTTCTACAAATCGATTTACATTCCCCGTGTGAACGGGGCTATAGATTACAAACTTGGACGGGGCACTCCCTGTAAAGCCGGTGTCAAACGCGGTGTTTAAACGGCCGGGCCTGTGTTTGATGGCGAGTTTCACCCCAAATCGAGCTGCCGTTACTGCTGGTAGATAACTGTTTATCACCTTGCAGTTCATCTATCAGATCTAGACCTGTCAACTGAGAATATACACGACCTTCTCCGACGTGCAGAAGTGCACGAAACAGCGACCTTCCATTACTGTCGTCTGCTGAGATCAAATGTCGCCTGCGTTGAGTAAGCTTCAATTAAGTGTGATTTTTCTGTCTCTCGTTGCTAAGAAGTGGTACTTTATTCGCCACATATCATCTAGTGTTTGTTTTCTGGTAGCAGCTGGTATTTAGTTGCCATAGTTACGACAGATGGTTCAGGCGCGAAAAGCAGCGAGTCACCTTTTCTTAGGTTTGCGGCCTACATATGTCACGTAAACAGACAGGTTCTAAAATAGTTTACATCCACCTCTCCCCGCCCTCCGTCGTCACGTCACGTCACGTCATGTCAAGTCACGAATCTCGTCAAATAAGCGAGATCTTATCAGATTCACGTTCCCACGTGAAAACAGTAGCAGCCTTCAATTGTATCATTTTCTTTGGCTAATTTTGTTTAAATATCGGGGGTTCCAATTCATAGAAGTTGTCTTCCTCCATTCCTGTATATGCGTTGTATGTGCTTATGTATGTTCAGGAATGATACATCAATCAATCAATCAATCAATAAATGGAGACTTGTAATTATAAACAAACTAAAGAGCATTCATCAACATATTAACAAAATATAGTAATTCCTACAAAAAAAATTGGTCAAAATACATATAGCTAAACTAGGACAAATTATTTCCATCTAAGCACATCAACATTCAGGTGTGGGTGTGTGCGCGCGTGCGTGTGTGTGTGTGGGGGGGGGGGGGAGAGGAAAGATAAAGGGGGATACGCAGATCATAATCACTATTTTATTAAAGTTGCATAGTCTGATGGTTTTGAGTTTCCGTCATTTTTCTCAGATAAATATATTAAATTAATTGTTATAATCTGATTTAATTTAAATTGAAGTAACTTTTATTTTAAATTGCTAACTTTGGAAATATTTAAAGTGAAAATGTGTAAAAATCAATTTTGGCAAGCACGCCAAAACTCTGACACCATAGCCTTCTACAGCAACAGATTCTATCAAATTGACACTTGCTCCCTTTTATGTGGCAAAACAATGTTTAATAAATTCATCAGTATGTAAGTTAGATATGTAGAATCAAATCTAGATAATTGTTTTGGTTTTGAAGAGCTGATGCATTTTTAATTTCGCTAAATCCTACATTGCTAGGACGTAAAACAACAACAAACAAACAAACAAACAAACAAACACACCTACATGGCTGAAATATAAGCATTTATCTGTTTTCTTATTATTATTTCTCATCGCTTTCCCCCTCTCCTTGTCTCGTTTCGTCCCCCCTCTCTCCCCTTTCCCACTCTACCTCATTCACTCTCTCTACCCCACCTCTCTTCTCTCCCCTCTATCTTTCCCTCTCCTCTTACCATCTCTTCCACTCTCCATTTATTCCCCTCTCCCTTTCTTCTCCCCTTTCCTTACCTCTCTTTCCCCCTCCCCCCTCTCTCCCCCCCCCTCTGTCTTCCATTTCTTCCCCTCTCCCTCTCTCTCCATCTCTATCCCCCTCTCTCTCTTCCAGCCCTCTCTCTCTCTCCCTCTCTCTCTTTTCCTTCTACTGAGTGAAGTTTGTATTGATATATTTATGTATTTTTTTACATCAGAATTTTTATAATCTTTTTATACAAAAGACTGTTAAACAGAAATGTCCAGTGTCAGAACAACACCAGCAAACCAGCCAAACCCACTTTGAGCAGTATGGTCTCTTTGGTTTCACTACCAATAAATTCCTGATTGTCTTGCCAACAGCGTCTTGATATGCACCCAGATCGAGGCTTAGTAGATATAGAGATATGCTAAGTATGCATTCAGGTCATCTACATAATACGGACGGACGCTGATAGATGCGGGTCGAGGCTAGTCGTATGCCACCACCGTCAGGCGCCGAGGAGGGACACTTGTAGCGGGGAGTACCTGAGAGTGGCAGATAAATGGCGGGGTGCTTTTGCAACGTGGGCAATTCGAAGTATCCGAAAAGAAATAGTGCTGGGGGACTGATTCCTGAACCATGCTCTGGAACCTGCACCCTCCCGACTCTCATGAATAGACTGTATGTAGGCTGCAGTGTGACGTCACTGCGGGCAATATGTTCCAAAAGGAGCTTAACAACCCTGAAGGGATGCGCATTCGTTTTACTGTGGAAATCTGGGGCATCTGCTCTGATCGGATAACCCACAGTAGCTATGTTGTGTAGCTGGGAAGAAATCCTTTCTTTTGTTGTTGGTGAAAATAAATATTGTCATGGGGGTGATGAAAATGGGAAATACCGCGCCTAGAGTGGGACTCGAACCCACACCTCTTTGCATTCCGGGCCAGTGTGCTAACCATTACACCACCTAGGCTCCCTGATATCAACACACTCCCCACGCCTACCTGTCTATGTGGTTACTTGCCTGAGAGGTCAGTGCAGACCACTACACTCGTCCCCCTGGAATTGTAAGTCTTGTAATGCTACAATTACATACATACAGGCAATGCACTAACACATACATACACAGGGTAGGTTCAACAACCATACAGCGCAAAGCTTGTACAGGATCCTGATCACGGCAACCAGTGTCATGGGGGTGATGAAAATGGGAAATACCGCGCCTAGAGTGGGACTCGAACCCACACCTCTTTGCATTCCGGGCCAGTGTGCTAACCATTACACCACCTAGGCTCCCTGATATCAACACACTCCCCAAGCCTACCTGTCTATGTGGTTACTTGCCTGAGAGGTCAGTGCAGACCACTACGATATCATGCAGGGATGTGATTTTTTGTGTGTGCGCATTCACAATTTCCGAGTTTTTAATAATGAAATTAGCCTTTCTTGTGATTCGCCCACACCCAGTAAATAAAATAGTTGGTGTTATATAGGGGTGTAAGTGCTTGACTTGCATGTATAAAGAAAGGAAAACTGTATTTTCTCTAGCTGAAAATATTACTTTTAAGGCCCATAAAATGATTATATTGTGCCGCCCCACAAACCCTCAACCCGACTTTCAGAGCTTTTTTGCCGAGGCCTTTCACAGTAGTAGAAAAGAGGAGCAACGGGTGAGCGTAGTGTTGGGATATAGTGTCTAGTAGGTGAGCCGATAGATTCACTGAATGCATATGTCACGTGTCACAGGTCGTGTAGTGTCTGATTGGTTAGAGTCAGACATGGTGGGTGAGTCGATACATTCACTGAATGCACACATCATTTGTCTGATTGGTTAGAGTCAGGCATGGTGGGTGAGCCGATACATTCACTGAATGCACACATCATTTGTCTGATTGGTTAGAGCCAGGCATGGTGGGTGAGCCGATACATTCACTGAATGCACACGTCATTTGTCTGATTGGTTAGAGCCAGGCATGGTGGGTGAGTGATACATTCACTGAATGCACACATCATTTGTCTGATTGGTTAGAGCCAGGCATGGTGGTATGAGTGATACATTCACTGAATGCACACGTCATTTGTCTGATTGGTTAGAGCCAGGCATGGTGGGTGAGCGATACATTCACTGAATGCACACGTCATTTGTCTGATTGGTTAGAGCCAGGCATGGTGGGTGAGCGATACATTCACTGAATGACCACGTCATGTGTCTGATTGGTTAGAGCCAGGCATGGTGGGTGAGCCGATACATTCACTGAATGCACACATCATTGTCTGATTGTTAGAGCCACATGGTGGAGGATACATTCACTGAATCACACCATTGTCTGATTGTTAGAGCCAGGCATGGTGGGTGAGCAACAAACCTTTCTGATTGGTTAGAGCCAGGCATTGGGTGAGCGATACATTCACTGAATGCACACATCATTTGTCTGATTGGTTAGAGCCAGGCATGGTGGTGACGATACATTCACTGAATGCCATCTTTGTCTGATTGGTAGACCAGGCATGTGGAAAACCACGTGGGTGAGCCGATACATTCACTGAATGCACACGTCATTTGTCTGATTGGTTAGAGCCAGGCATGGTGGGTGAGCGATACATTCACTGAATGCACACATCATTTGTCTGATTGGTTAGAGCCAGGCATGGTGGGTGAGTGATACATTCACTGAATGCACACGTCATTTGTCTGATTGGTTAGAGCCAGGCATGGTGGGTGAGCCGATACATTCACTGAATGCACACGTCATTTGTCTGATTGGTTAGAGCCAGGCATGGTGGGTGAGCGATACATTCACTGAATGCACACGTCATTTGTCTGATTGGTTAGAGCCAGGCATGGTGGTTAGAGCCAGGCATGGTGGGTGAGAACAGGTGAGCCGATACATTCACTGAATGCACCCGTCATTTGTCTGATTGGTTAGAGCCAGGCATGGTGGGTGAGCCGATACATTCACTGAATGCACACGTCATTTGTCTGATTGGTTAGAGCCAGGCATGGTGGGTGAGTGATATATTCACTGAATGCACACGTCATTTGTCTGATTGGTTAGAGCCAGGCATGGTGGGTGAGTGATACATTCACTGAATGCACACGTCATTTGTCTGATTGGTTAGAGCCAGGCATGGTGGGTGAGCCGATACATTCACTGAATGCACACATCATTTGTCTGATTGGTTAGAGCCAGGCATGGTGGGTGAGCCGATACATTCACTGAATGCACACGTCATTTGTCTGATTGGTTAGAGCCAGGCATGGTGGGTGAGCGATACATTCACTGAATGCACACATCATTTGTCTGATTGGTTAGAGCCAGGCATGGTGGGTGAGTGATACATTCACTGAATGCACACGTCATTTGTCTGATTGGTTAGAGCCAGGCATGGTGGGTGAGTGATACATTCACTGAATGCACACGTCATTTGTCTGATTGGTTAGAGCCAGGCATGGTGGGTGAGCGATACATTCACTGAATGCACACGTCATTTGTCTGATTGGTTAGAGCCAGGCATGGTGGGTGAGCGATACATTCACTGAATGCACACGTCATTTGTCTGATTGGTTAGAGCCAGGCATGGTGGGTGAGCCGATACATTCACTGAATGCACACATCATTTGTCTGATTGGTTAGAGCCAGGCATGGTGGGTGAGCGATACATTCACGAATGCACACTCATTTGTCTGATGGTTAAGCCGGCATGGTGGGTGAGCGATACATTCCTGAATGCACACATCATTTGTCTGATTGGTTAGAGCCAGCATGGTGGGTGAGTGATACATTCACTGAATGCACCCGTCATTGTCTGATTGTTAGAGCCAGGCATGGTGGGTGAGCCTATACATTCACTGAATGCACACATCATTTGTCTGATTGGTTAGAGCCAGGCATGGTGGTGGTGATACATTCACTGAATGCACCCGTCATTTGCTGATTGGTTAAAGCCAGGCATGGTGGGTGAGCCGATACATTCACTGAATGCACACATCATTTGTCTATTGGTTAGAGCCAGGCATGGTGCCGATACATTCACTGAATGCACACATCATTTGTCTGATTGGTTAGAGTCAGGCATGGTGGGTGAGCCGATACATTCACTGAATGCACACATCATTTGTCTGATTGGTTAGAGCCAGGCATGGTGGGTGAGCGATACATTCACTGAATGCACACATCATTTGTCTGATTGGTTAGAGTCAGGCATGGTGGGTGAGTGATACATTCACTGAATGCACACGTCATTTGTCTGATTGGTTAGAGTCAGGCATGGTGGGTGAGCGATACATTCACTGAATACACACATCATTTGTCTGATTGGTTAGAGCCAGGCACGGTGGGTGAGCCAATACATTTTCTGAATGCACACGTCATTTGTCTGATTGTTTAGAGTCAGGCATGGTGGGTGAGCCGATACATTCACTGAATGCACACATCATTTGTCTGATTGGTTAGAGCCAGGCATGGTGGGTGAGCCGATACATTCACTGAATGCACACGTCATGTGTCTGATTGGTTAAAGCCAGGCATGGTGGGTGAGCCGATACATTCACTGAATGCACACGTCATTTGTCTGATTGGTTAGAGCCAGGCATGGTGGGTGAGCGATACATTCACTGAATGCACACATCATTTGTCTGATTGGTTAGAGTCAGGCATGGTGGGTGAGCCGATACATTCACTGAATGCACACGTCATTTGTCTGATTGGTTAGAGCCAGGCATGGTGGGTGAGCGATACATTCACTGAATGCACACATCATTTGTCTGATTGGTTAGAGCCAGGCATGGTGGGTGAGCCGATACATTCACTGAATGCACACGTCATTTGTCTGATTGGTTAGAGCCAGGCATGGTGGGTGAGCCGATACATTCACTGAATGCACACATCATTTTCTCATTTGTCTGATTGGTTAGAGCCAGGCATGGTGGGTGAGCGATACATTCACTGAATGCACACGTCATTTGTCTGATTGGTTAGAGCCAGGCATGGTGGGTGAGCCGATACATTCACTGAATGCACACGTCATTTGTCTGATTGGTTAGAGCCAGGCATGGTGGGAGCCGATACATTCACTGAATGCAACACATTTGTCTGATTGGTTAGAGCCAGGCATGGTGGGTGAGTGATACATTCACTGAATGCACACGTCATTTGTCTGATTGGTTAGAGTCAGGCATGGTGGGTGAGCCGATACATTCACTGAATGCACACGTCATTTGTCTGATTGGTTAGAGCCAGGCATGGTGGGTGAGCGATACATTCACTGAATGCACCCGTCATTTGTCTGATTGGTTAAAGCCAGGCATGGTGGGTGAGCCGATACATTCACTGAATGCACACATCATTTGTCTGATTGGTTAGAGCCAGGCATGGTGGGTGAGCCGATACATTCACTGAATGCACACATCATTTGTCTGATTGGTTAGAGCCAGGCATGGTGGGTGAGCGATACATTCACTGAATGCACACATCATTTGTCTGATTGGTTAGAGTCAGGCATGGTGGGTGAGTGATACATTCACTGAATGCACACGTCATTTGTCTGATTGGTTAGAGTCAGGCATGGTGGGTGAGCCGATACATTCACTGAATGCACACATCATTTGTCTGATTGGTTAAAGCCAGGCATGGTGGGTGAGCCGATACATTCACTGAATGCACACATCATGTGTCTGATTGGTTAAAGCCAGGCATGGTGGGTGAGCGATACATTCACTGAATGCACACGTCATTTGTCTGATTGGTTAGAGCCAGGCATGGTGGGTGAGCCGATACATTCACTGAATGCACACATCATTTGTCTGATTGGTTAGAGCCAGGCATGGTGGGTGAGCCGATACATTCACTGAATGCACACGTCATTTGTCTGATTGGTTAGAGCCAGGCATGGTGGGTGAGCCGATACATTCACTGAATGCACCCGTCATTTGTCTGATTGGTTAAAGCCAGGCATGGTGGGTGAGCCGATACATTCACTGAATGCACCCGTCATGTGTCTGATTGGTTAGAGCCAGGCATGGTGGGTGAGCGATACTTCACTGAATGCAACTCATGTCTGATTGTAGAGCGCATGGTGGGTGAGCCGATACATTCACTGAATGCACACGTCATTTGTCTGATTGGTTAGAGCCAGGCATGGTGGGTGAGCCGATACATTCACTGAATGCACCCGTCATGTGTCTGATTGGTTAGAGCCAGGCATGGTGGGTGAGCCGATACATTCACTGAATGCACACGTCATTTGTCTGATTGGTTAGAGCCAGGCATGGTGGGTGAGCCGATACATTCACTGAATGCACACGTCATTTGTCTGATTGGTTAGAGCCAGGCATGGTGGGTGAGCCGATACATTCACTGAATGCACCCGTCATGTGTCTGATTGGTTAGAGCCAGGCATGGTGGGTGAGCCGATACATTCACTGAATGCACACGTCATGTGTCTGATTGGTTAGAGCCAGGCATGGTGGGTGAGCCGATACATTCACTGAATGCACCCGTCATTTGTCTGATTGGTTAGAGCCAGGCATGGTGGGTGAGCCGATACATTCACTGAATGCACCCGTCATTTGTCTGATTGGTTAGAGCCAGGCATGGTGGGTGAGCCGATACATTCACTGAATACACCCGTCATGTGTCACAGGTCGTGCTGTGTCGAATTTCCAAAGCAACCCCTGCCCCCGGCTCGCTCCACCCTGATTCACAAAACCCACAACTCCACCCCCATCCGGTAGGTAACGGGTCAGCCGTCGCATTAAAGCTGCATAATCTTTGAAACCATATCTAGATGTGATTTTACATATCTATATATATATATATTTTACCTCGGTAAACAGCCTCAGGCTAGCCTCAGGCTAGGGAGAGGTAAGCACGTCCGGTACCAGCAATTAGCATATACAACTCACGACTGGATAACGTGTCGTTGGGTTGCTCCGGCAAAATTAGTCTACATACAAGCAAATACGCAGTAAGTATAATAAAAACTGTGGTTAGCTTAATTATGATGCATTAGAGCATCAATATGGAAAGTTTAGACTTTCGTTGGTCCAATTTGGACGAGTTATTTGGTTATAAACAACCAAGGATAGAACACTCGAGTGGGTTTCTCGAAGGAACCAAACCGGTCATTAGCGGTTATGTCAACACCCGGGTCACCGTGTGACTATGGGTAGAGATGTGGGTTTCGCCCTATCTCATGTGGAAATTCTCTCGTACTCTAATAGAGAGTAATGTTGGAGATGCTCCTGGGTTTCTTTTATAGACTCCCCTAGACAAAACTTTTTCAGGCGTTTCTCCGAGTTTCGTAGCATTTTCTCCAACTTGTTGACGTAGTAGTCACAGGTGGGAGAAGTGTGCGGAACAGAGGGATGGGCGGGCCGATACACTGGTCCCGACCCCGCGTAAGGTTTGGGCTTGACCCACAACCCACGCACAAATTTAGCTTATTACGCCTGTGTTATAACGGTATAAACACGTTCTTTAACACCAATAGATGTCCAAATGAGTTTGAAACAACCATATTGTGACATATATATATACCGGGACTGATCAAAAATGTTTGTTTCAGTTCCCGATGGCCACGAAGCGGAGTAAGCGCGGTGCAGCAGCAGCCGAGGGGCGTGTTCCGAGTGGAGTGGACGAGGAGTACGACTCCTCACCCGTGTTGTCGGCAGGGCCGTCGACACAGCCCCGGGCGCATATCCTCTCCGACCCGGACGAGGACGCAGTGCCTGATGTGCCTGCGCCTCCAGATTGGGAGGCTCGCTTTGCAAGATTGGAAAGCCACATCTTGACTGCCAAATCGCCTGTGTCTCGGAAGCGGCGTAGGCCGAGTGTCCAAGAGGATTCATTTGAGGATTTCTTGGACACAGACTCGGCGGTGGAGCTTAAGGCTCCTCCTCCTCCTTCTCCTAAACGGAGGAAGAAGAAGAAACAGGTGATTTCTTCGGGTGATGAATTCACCAAGGAGCGGGCAGAGACTGGTTTTCGCAAAAAGCGGAAGACTAAGTCCAAAAAGAAGAAGAGGAAGAGGAAATATTCTTCTTCTGATTCGTCCACTGAGTCTACTTCTACGGAATCAGACTCAGACACCATATATGAAGGGGTCTATGCGGACATTGGCACTAAAGTGGCTAAGAAGGTGGAGAAGCCAAAGGCTAAGCGGGTTAAAACCACTACGCTTATGCGCGAGACCGTGAATGGTCATTTTCGCACGTTCAAACCGGCGGAGGTTATCTCCAAGTTAGGAGATGAGTTAACAGGCATAAAGGGTGTTCCCAACTCCATCATTAAAGAAATGGATCGGGATGTCAATATGACGGATGACCGTAAGAAGTTTGAGGATGTGTTGCACACAGTGCATAAGGCAGTGTTGGCTACCCTAACAGCTATTGTTCCTGTGGCTAATAGGATGCAGAGTGAAAATAAGTTCTCGTCTTTGGCTAAGACAATGGACAAAGGCATTGCAGTACTAGCGGCGGCAGGTAATTACCTGTCGTTTCGAAGATATGAAAATGTCTTCAAGTCAGTTTGCACAGATGCTGGCAAAGAAGTGGCTCGCTCTAAGAAGGTTACCGATAATGAGGGGAAGGAGTTTACGCTCTATCTTGCTCCAGAGCCGATTAAAGGGAAACCTTTAGATAATACCAAGATGTTTGGCGGTCAACTACAATACCTCTATAAAGAGGTAGAGACTGCAGCCAAGAGTGGCAAAAA
Source organism: Branchipolynoe longqiensis (assembly GCA_030323885.1). NCBI lineage: Eukaryota > Metazoa > Annelida > Polychaeta > Phyllodocida > Polynoidae > Branchipolynoe > Branchipolynoe longqiensis. The sequence continues at coordinate 102,739,260 of CM059192.1, read as the reverse complement.
CATGGATGGCAAGAAGAAACAGGAAGTTCCTCGTTTCAAAAAGTCACGAGGGGATTTTCGTCCACGACGGTTCACCAGAGGAACCAGACCGAGTTCAAACTTCGGTCAAGGGTTTCGGGGCCGGGGCGCTCGCCCAGGCTGGACCGACAACACCGCACGGCCAATAGGTCGAGGGTTCAACTCGTCGAGACCTTTCCCCAGGGGCGGGTCCAAGTAGAGGTCCAAACACAAACTTTACAAGTCCCTGCAGCCTCTAAAAACACACAAACTGTAAGCAACTTTGTGGCTGGTAATATTAGTAATCATATTTCTGAGTGGCACAAAATTACTAGTGACCAAGAAATTATAGAAATAGTTAGGGGTGTTCAAATTCCTTTTACACAAATTCCTGTACAAAGTATAATACCTTTTCCATATAACATTCAACCAGTTGAACGAGACGCACTAACTAAACAGGTACATAAATTCTTTGAGAAAGGAATTATACAAAAAGTGACACACTGTTCAGGACAGTTTATTTCAAACATTTTCTCGAGACCGAAGCCTAATGGTGATGTTCGAATGATCCTGGATTTAACAATCCTTAATAAAAGGGTGGAATATCGACATTTTAAAATGTTCTCTCTAGATACGGCACGGGATCTGATTACACCAGATGCGTGGATGGCTAGTGTTGATTTACAGGATGCATATTATACGCTTCCCATAATGGAAAAATACCGAAAATTTCTTCGATTTATTTGGGATAACCAACTCTATGAGTTTACCTGTATGCCGAATGGCTTAGCTTGTGCGCCACGTTTATTTACTAAATTGCTTAAACCTGTTTTCTCGGTAATGGCGAGGAAGGGTCATATAATGTTTCCATTGAATGCAGTTTTGGATTTATGTGCATTACTCACTAAATTGGGGTTTTATGTACATCAACAAAAGTCAGTGTTTAAACCAACAAAACAACTTAAATGTTTAGGGTTTATTCTGGATACACAGTCCCTTACAGTGTCGATAACAGAACAAAAACTAATTAAGTTTATGACTACAGCGACTCAGCTTATTAAGTTATCAAAGCCAAAAATTAGACAGGTTGCTGTTCTTATTGGCATAATGACCTCATATGCACCTGCTGTGTTATATGGGAAGGCCCATATTAAGTCGCTAGAAATAGATAAAAATTTAGCGTTAACACGAACTAAAGGCAATTTTGAGCGAAAGATGTTTATTTCGCAAGAAGGGTTACAGGATATTGGATGGTGGATGCAACATATAGCAAGTTCACCAAATCCAATCCGCATGGCGGAACCTAATACAGTAATTACTACTGATGCTTCGTTAGAAGGTTGGGGAGCTCATCGAGATGGGGTCACAACAGGAGGTAGATGGCTTGATGATGAAAAATCAGACTATATTAATGCACTAGAATTGCGTGCTATTTATCTGGGCTTACGTAGTTTAGTAAAGATAAATAAATCACAGGTTAGAATACTAACTGATAATACTACTGCCATGGCATATATTCGTAACATGGGTGGAACCAAATCAAAGTCTTGCAATCAGTTATCTAAACTGATTTGGAACTGGGCACAGGCTCAACAAGTCTGGCTGACTGTAGCGCATATTCCAGGGTCACAAAATACACTTGCAGATTATAAAAGTAGAAATTTCCATGACCATTTAGAGTGGTCTCTCTCTACACATTTGTTTAACTTCGTTTGTGAAAAATGGGGTACACCTGAAGTTGACTTATTTGCATCACGAAATAATAACAAGTTACCCTGTTATGTTTCTTGGCATCCTGAACCGGATGCTTGGAAAGTAGATGCGTTTGCTATTACCTGGGAAAATAATTATTTTTATATTTTCCCACCATTTAGCATTATCAGCCGAGTAGTGAGAAAAATCGGCTTGGAAGGGACACATGCGATACTGGTGGTGCCCGATTGGGACACGCAACCTTGGCTGCCAGCAGTTTCACAACTGGCAAAAGATCATATACGATTCCCAAGAAAACTCGGGAATCTGACGCACCACGGACCGCTAGTGGTTCACGGCGACGTGTCAACGACGCCCCTATTGGCATTCCTTTTCTAAGGAAGCAGCTACAGCAATTTGGATTGGACAGAATTACTGAGGATAGGATAGTATCGGATGCCTGGAGGCCAGGAACTGTCAAAATGTATACAACCTATTTAAAGAAATGGGGTGTACATTGTTTGTTAATGAAAGTTAAGCCAACAAATCCAAAGATTTCACAAGTAGCTCGGTTTCTTCGTTCTCTAGAGGATGAAGGACTTTCCTTTGGATCGATTAATGCGGCGAGGTGTGCGTTATCAATTATATTACCTAGAATTGATGGCGAAACAGTTGGAAAACATCATGTTATTTGTTATTTACTTCGTTCAATTTATCAAAGGAATCCTCCAAAACCAAAGTATAGTCGGTTTTGGGATGTTTCTATAGTATTTAAGTTGTTTCAGGCTTGGCCTCACAACTCGTGGTTAGATATAAAACAGTTAGGTTTTAAGGTCGCGGTCCTGTTATTGTTAGTAACCGGACACAGAGGACAGACGATTGTTGCTTTATCCTTAACTGGATTAGAAATAGACAAGCAACAAGCTACGTTTGATTTAGAAAAATTGCTTAAATCGAACACGTTAGGTGACCCTTTATCAACGGTTCACTTAGACTGTTTTCCGAATGATCGGAAATTATGTGTTGTGTCGGCCATACGGGCTTATATATACAAGACAAAGGATTTACGTGCATCACAACAACTATTAGTGAGCTTTATAAAGCCACATAAGGCGATTTCACGAGACACACTTGCCAGATGGACAATTACGGTGTTGAAATTGGCTGGAGTGGATACGAGTAAATACTCTTCCCACTCAACTAGAGGAGCCATGGTCTCCAAGGCACGGGTGCTTGGTATTTCTGTGAAAAGAATACTAGCGCATGCAGGCTGGAAGACGGCTAAGTCGTTTGCAAAACATTATAATAAACGACTAGAAAAGCCTACCGGCGTTGCAAAGCGTCTTCTCGCCAACTAACAAGAATAGGTGAGAACAAAAATTTAGAATGTTATAATAATAAGAAAGAATGATATTAAGGATAAAAATGAATTATGTAAAGGTCTCCCTAGCCTGAGGCTAGCCTGAGGCTGTTTACCGAGGTAAAATAGTATAGTTATACGAGTCTTACCTTGGTACAGATGATGGATAACTGTTGTTTTACCGAGGTATAAGCCTCGGATAGATGTGGGCTAGGGCCCTCCCGCCACACCCTGCCACATCTATTCCGTTGGTGTACCTTTTCGGTAAAGTAATAGTATCCATTGTTTGAAAGTCATTTTTATCCTCAATAAGTAGGTTAAGATTGCTGGTACCGGACGTGCTTACCTCTCCCTAGCCCACATCTATCCGAGGCTTATACCTCGGTAAAACAACAGTTATCCATCATCTGTACCAAGGTAAGACTCGTATAACTATACTATATATATATTGGTGCACTTAAAGCTGCATCGTCCGATGAAAATATCAAATTTTCAAAACCAAAACAATTATCTAAATTTGATTCTACATATCTAACTTAGATACTGGTGCACTTATTAAACATTTGTCACCACACAGAAAGGAATACGGAGGCAATTGAATAGAACCTCTTACTGCAGAAGCCTATGGGGTCAGAGTTTTGACAAGCTTGCCAAAATTAATTTGGCATAGTTCCACTTCAAATATCTCAAAAGTTAGCCACTTAAAATAAAAGTTACTTCAAGCTAAAGTAAGGTACATAATAATGATCAACCTAATGTATTTATCTCAGAAAATTTCAGAAACTCAAAACCATCGGACTATACAACCTTAATAAGGTGGCATAGTCAGATGGTTTTGAGCTTCTGTCATTCTTTTAGGTGAATATATTAGGCTAATCATTATGATTTTTTTTATGTTACATTAATTTGAAGTAACTTTTATATTAAATGACTAGCTTCGAAGATATTTGAAGTAAAAACATGCAATATTAATTTGTGCTTGCATGTCAAAATGTTGACAATAGGTGTCAGTAGTAACACATTCTACATAATTGACCTAGTATGCTCTTCTATGCAGCAACACATGCTTAATAAGTCTGCCAGTAAGTCATATGTCTATATATAATCAAATCTAGATAAGTGTTGGTTTCGAAAATTATATAATTTCATCGGATAATGCAACTTAAAACATTCATTCCTGTATGGAAGGGAATGCCAAGTCAATTTCCTCGAGTCTGTTACTGCTCAAGCCTATTGACCAATTTCATATGACGTCAGCACATGTATTTAGGTCAGTGCGCGCGCTGCTTGGCTGCAGGACAACATCCGGTCACACTGTAAACTCAATGGCTATGCGCAATATTCATAGAGAAAATGTGAAATATCTCTAAAACCACACCACCTAGAAACAAACTGATTGGAATACACATAGAAAACATGTTTAACAAAAAGATTATATTAAATTAATGAGGTTAGGGTTCTGGATTTCTATTAATTTGGAATAAAACTGACATTTTGCACTGCGTGTACGGCAAACTCAATGCATTGTCAATGGCAGTGAGCAATCTTCATACAGAAAAAGTTAAATATCTCTAAAACCACAACACCTAGAAACAAACGGATCGGAATACACATAGAAAACATGCTTACCAAAAAGATTATATTAAATTGATACGGTTAGGGTTCTGGATTTCTATTAATTTTGAATAAAACTGACGTTTTGCACTGCGCGTACGGCAAACTCAATGCATGTTCAATGGCGGTAAACAATCTTCATACAGAAAAAGTTAAATATCTCTAAAACCACACCACCTAGAAACAAACTGCTTGGAACACATATAGAAAACATATCCAACGAATAGATTATATTAAATTTATATGGTATGGGTTCTGGATTTCGATTAATTTTGAATAAAATTAACGTTTTGCACTGCACATACTAGCAAACTCAGTGGCAGTGTGCATTCGTTCTGCAGCCAAGCTGCGCGTGCATACACAATGTTTACAAACATTGAAAGGGGTCTATGGTGTCAGAATTGTTGTGTGCATGCCAATATTTATTTCGCATGTTTGCACTTCCAACATCTCAAAGGTTAGTCATTTAAAATAAAACTT